>JAMKCH010030857.1:0-66883 GCA_023653785.1 Ophioderma brevispina | reverse complement strand
CGTTAATACATTCATCTTAAAACCACGCTATGGTTATCAGGGATAAAGTACTCCAGTGGTGTTCGTCGTATCTGAATCGATGAACTCAATCAGTTGCATTGGTAATGTGTCTTCTGATCCAATTGTGCTGACGTTGAGGTGTACCTCAGGGATTCGGTAGACGGACCTCCTTCAGTTTATTTTGTTTTTGTTCAGATATAGCAAGATTAGTGTTGCCGCTCATGGAATTCAGTGTATGATTTATGCAGTGACTCTCAGAGCCTCGTTATTTTTCGTCCTGAAGATCGCGAGTCATTTGTTAGAAGGATGGAAACATGCATCGCAGATATTACGATCTTGGTGCAAACAGAACATGCTTGTTTTGAACGACAGCAAGACGGAACTTATCCAATTTTAGCCCTCTCGAAGTCAGTAAATCATCGTGGTCTCACACGAACTTAAAAATCGGTTGTTCTGTTATTCGTCCATCATCATAAAGTGCGTAATATTGGTGCTGTTATGGATCCACATATGGAGATGTCGGAGCATGTGAATTTCGTTTGTAGGGGGTTGCCCTTAAGGGAATTCGCAAGATGGTCATATTAGACACTATCTTGGACCAGGAGGATCACACCAAGAATTGTCATGCATGGTACATTCAATTGGACGCTTGTAGCTCTTGTGTTTGGCGCAAGAAAATGAATATCCAAGTTACAAGTGTGCAGAAACATCGCCTGATCGTATGGTACTGCCGCGCTACCACGTCACAATCCAGATCACACCTTTGCTTGGTCACTCATTGGGTGCCGGTCAAAATTCCGGACTATATATAAGACTTATCCTCATCACCTACAAAGGCAACCGTCATAATCTAGCACATGTTTTAGTACCAGATTTGATTCCATATCCAGTTCCCATTAGATCCTTGAGGTCTTCATCTGAATTGTCGCTTGACAGTTCCTCGCTTCTAGCACCAAAACTTTGTGTGTGTGTGATTAGGCTTTGAATTTGCAGCAGCTAATATGTGGAATAGTCTCCCACGTGATATAAAGAAGCAGCCTCTGTCAATATGTTCAAGTCTAAGATGAAGACTCATTTGTTTAAGACCATTTCCGGATTGAGTTGTTTTTATAATCTGCCCATATACAGGGTGTCCCAGAATGATTAGTACCCATCGATACCCAAAAGTTTTATTTTTTTTCCATAGAGAAAACAATAACCATTAGGAAGCTTGTTTAATATCCAACTTCAATATACTGTAACCTTTCATAAGAATTTTGAATCTGAAAAATCGGCAACCAAAGTTAGAGTTGAGTTAGAACTCAATGTGTTAGAGGTGCTGACTTCATCCTTTGGCTAAGTGAAAAAAAATATGTATTGTACTTTTACCCTCTTCCTGGCAAGCTTTTTTACAACATGCATTAGTCCCTTCGGGAGGGAATTCGTTATTAAACACTCAAAACGTGCGATTGTTCGTAACCAATAGAGAGATGTGGTCTCCTTTTTCCTTCAATACCAAAATGATACTACTATGCCCAGTACGACGTCCAAATGGGTCATAAACTTCGCTAGACAGTAAAGCTCAGCGGTTGCCCACACAAGCATTAGGCTTTCTTTTTGGTCTTTTCGCAGAGGTAAAGCACTCCTCCTACTAAAACCCTCTGTATGTATATTAAAAGCTGTTTTTGCCATGTGCTTTAGAGCCAAAACCAGCTTTAAAAATGATGTCCATAATATTTTGGTGGCAAAATTGCATTTTCGCCAATTATTGTGCACTTGTGTTTTCAGAAATTGACAATTAATTTGTGCCTAATGTTCTTTATGGACGTCACTGTTGATGCCATAAAGGGATGCTGGTGTACTTATCTGGGTATCAAGGGAAAGAAGAGAGAATGGCCACGCTATCTATTGGTACCAAAAATCAAAAGTATCAAGTGCTTTTAATAAGAGATTTCAAAGAGGATATGTGATGCAAAAAAAGGTCTTGCTTGGTAAGTCGAGGGAAACACACACATGCCTTTTTTTCACTGGCCCAAAGGAATGAATCAGCACCTCTAACACAATTGATTGTATTTTCACTTTGGTGTCCGATTTTCACGATTCAAATTCTTTGAATGGTTACAGTATAATGAAGTTGCACATTAAACACTTACCATAATGTTATTGATTTTCTATGGAAAAAATCAAAAGCATTTGGGTATCGATGGGGTTACTAAGCATTCTGGGACACCCTGTACAACATGTTCTCCAGTATGCTTGGTATGATGTGAGATCGACCGATTGATTATTCTTCATTTTCGGTCCTATCCCCTATCTCTTCTGCCTTTAATTTTTCAATGTCGGGGAGGGGGATTGGGGAATGGGCATAAAGAAGGGGAAGTGAGAGGTGGAAGGCTGAAAATCCTTTCCTTTCTGCTCGACCGAATGGTATGGTCTCCGGTGCTTTTCGGTCTGTTTCTCGGACCTGCTTTATAGACAGGTCTAATCCAGGGAAAAACTTGCCATTTTGTGGGGTCAAACTTTCCTTCTCAAAAAAACAAAAACACGGTTTTTTTTCCTAACTCATACTCTTTCAAATAAGCTGGGGGACACCCTAATTTTTCTAGAATCCAAGATGGGCGGCCAAAGTTACAATGGTCACCAAAATTACAAACATTTAATTAGATAATAGGTGTATGCAAAATTGTCATTTTCAGATTTTTTCCTGGTGGGTTCTGATATCCTTACCTATGTATTTAAAATCCAGCTGAAGCACTACTCATGATTGATCCTCAATCCAAGAATGGGCGGTCCAAAAATCCAAATTTATTGGATAAATTACTTAATTTGAACTATATAGGCCTATTAAGTTGCCTTTATACTTTTTCTGGCTGAATGTGTTATTCTGAACTTATACTCTATTTGCCTGAGTCTTACAGGCTACCTACATATTTAGTCCTCAAATCAAAGATGGCCACCAAAAGGGTACCAAAATTATTTTTACTTAGTTTATAGTGCCATGGGGCTTCCCGATTCACAACTTAATTCAGTAGATTGTCCATCCTAAAGATGGATCCCTGCCTTCAAATTCCCTGAAACGCCATTCGATATAGGCTCTTGAATCCCAGGTCAAAAAACTAACAGAGCAGAGTATTTTTCACTGGATTGATTAGTGGTAGTTTGGAGAATAGTTGTACCAAATGCCAGCAAATCTTGGCCCATTGAGTAAGCAGATAATTAGCTTTAATGTCCTAAGTGTTGGACGTGACATGTGAACGGAATTTTGACTTAAAATCCTTATCTTTTTGATATTAATTAATAACAAAAACTAACTTAAACTTTGTAAAGATGGAACCAATACTAACTTTACCAGTAATGTTTGGTTCAACATCACACATCAAGCATCTCATCCTGCTCCTCCAATATTCCAAACCTGTTAATTTCATGGTTTTGCTGCTTGATGAAGCGTGTGTTTGGACGTGACAAATTGCAATGTGAACAGGGCATTTTTTTTGAAAATTGGCAAACTGATCCACCTCCAGTAAGTTGTTAGTTCACAAACCCATGCAATAGCTTGAAACATACTATAAATCAAAGTTGCATACCTCTCACCTTTTAAGATCTGCAGCTATGTGGTTGGCGTGACCAAATGTGTTGGACTTGACTGGTGTGAACGGAAATTTCATGTTGATGGTGCCAAGCCATTTTACAGTGGTGGTCACAACCTAGTACATTTTACTAGTACAGTGAAAGTGCTTTCAGAGAACTAAGTACACAAACCTAGAGCTTACTCTAAAAGACAACAGGGCTAATGCAAAAAGTGTTTGGACATGACAAAATGGAACGGAAAATTGTGGACAAGATTTCGATAACCATATCTGAATTAATTCTAGGACCAGTCATAATTGTGTGGCATTATATGAAGGCTAGTCTTTGAAATGATACATTAAAATACCACATATCCACAACAGGAGTGTCGTGTAAATAATTAAAATGGTATTCTTTGAAGGCAAATGTCACGTCCAAACACTCATTTTGATTGCTCTGTATAGTTTTTTAGCACTCCTGCGACACTTTATTTTCACTGGTAATAAAGTTCACAAGTTGCCCAACAGACCTCAAAAGTAACAATTGACGGGCTCTACATAGCGAAAATGGCCGCTGAAAACAAAAGGGATGTCTTTTTGGTTGACGCCATATGGTTACATTTGACCATTTTGTATGTGGCTGTCTCTGAAATTACAGCACAAATAATTTGGTTTAGCTATGGGAGGTAGGTCTAGTAGAGATATAAGTACAAAACATAAAGTGACTCTGTATCACCTTCCTATAAAAAATCCTATAGGTTTAAGTTGAAACTCAAAAAATGGCCAAAAAATTTCTGTGCAAACGGTCAGATGATCATATTAGTTTAATGAATATTTTGTTGGTGGATGAATTGCAAAAATTTCAATTTTACAATATTACCTACTTACTTAAATTATTAAAATCCCAATAAGTATGTAAATTTGCTCAAACGTTTGAGGGTTTTCCTAAACCTGGCATGGTTTTTTATGTGAGGCGGACAATACTCTACACTGGCATATGATCTACACTGGCATTATAATTACATGTGTGTTAGGAATTGATTGTTCTAGTGTTAGAATTCCCTGAAAATCTGCAACGATTTCCCATGATCTCCAGACCCTGGCAGCTAGGTTTGCCATGCACTTTTAATGTTCATTTCGTGATTTCAATAGCTTTGTTTTATCATTATTCACTAATATACCTGAGGAAAAGCTTATTCACCCCAAATTAGAGTTGATCCGATCTTGCGGTTTGTTGTTATGCGCAGTGCTTGTTTACCACGGTCCCATAGGCTAACGTGCTGTGAATTAATTTCTGTGTACAGACAGAAAATACAAAATTGCCCAAATTTCTACAGATACAACAGGAATTTGCACGTACGATTTTATGGTACAGAAAGGGCCAATGCCAATTTTTTTTAAAAATTGTAAATGCTATCCTTCATGTAACAATGAAAGGGACATTCTTCAATTTACTAATTATAAAAGGCTATTCTCCATTACCAATTTACAGGCCCTTTCCTCAATTTACCAATTAAAGGGCCATCCCATTTAAAGGGGCATATATGATTCTGAAAATGGTTACGATTTATAATTAAATAAAGACGGCATTATGTTAATTTTCAAAAAAATTTATGACAGGGAATGGATTTTTTTGCACCCTTTAAGAATAGAACCTTGGGGTTCATTTGACCTCAATACTTGTACCACTCCATTTTCTATTTTGCCAAAGAATATTTTATGTCCATCTTGATTCTTATTTGTCGACAAACACTATCTGCCAACCAATAACTGTCTTAGGTGTCTCATGCATGCGTCTCCAAGATCATTCCGTTCCACATACATGTGGGTCCTATGCATCATTGATCCTCTCGTTGAAGTAAGTCGGTGGGGGGGGGGGGACGCGGTTGTGGATCATGAAAGTTGCCCCTTTAAATGAAATTCCATTAAAAATTCATTAAATTTTATGAAACAAATGCTGGTAATATATTCTGTTGCCAGTGGATTGTTGTTATCAATATGAATTTAGATATGTAAAAGTCTAATAAATGTCGATTAAAAAACGCTCATTGAAAATGAATAATCGTAGCTCAGTTACTGCAACAGTAGGCATACGGAAGGATGAGTGTTACTAAAAACACCACCATCTGCTCGACCTGTTTTATTAGGTTATCCAATATTTTAGCTGAAGGGCCGAGAATGCCCAACATTGGAAAGTTCCCTCTTGAGGGCAAAATACCACTGAAATCTTATGTTTACCTTTATTTTGAGTAAGCGAGGGGCCAGAAATCAATGGTTGGCGGGCCGGAATTTGGCCCGTGGGCCGCTTATATTGAGAACCCCTGCATAGCAATACCCATAGAATTCATTCATTCATTCTATGGTTTATTAAACAAGGCATTTGTAGCCCTAAGGCTAAATTTACAGCAAAGATACAGAATTAAAAGAATAGTCTTTTAAAAAGCAACCGTCGTCCCGGGATGTTAGTACTTAATATGTTAGTTGTAAATACTTGAGATCATAGGAAACCCTTTCGTATTAGATAGATTATATTAATATGAACCATAGTATATATTTCAGGCATCAACCATCCTCATGCATCAACCTTTAATTTTGAAAATACCTGGGTTTGGAAACGCCAACCTTACAGCCATATCCATTTCATAGATGAGTGGCTCCCCTGTTATGTACTGTTCAGCAATCAATGTGGGACCGTGTGGGTGTGTAGCAATCAAAAAGATCCTAAATATTTTAACCACAGCCCATTGAACAGAGATACAAATTCATCTACAGGAAACAGATTTAAAACAACGATGTCACTATATGTGTATAGAAAACATACCCCCTGAGTTTTGTGCACGATATATGATACCTCGATACACAAGATAGTTCATGTCATGCATGTACAAAGTACAACCCACTGAACTGTGCCCGTGGTTGATGAGCATATTGTAACTTCATCAGTGGGTGTGATCTGGGCATTGTACACATAATTCGGTACTCTCAAGGGACCATGGGTTCAGATACCCCATTTCACATGTCAATGAACTGAGTGAAGTTTTATCCACTGGGTGGGTGGGCTGTCTCCAATAAAAAAGGTTTTGTTTCTAGCTGCTTAGGAATGTAAATGGAATTTCCTAAGTAGGCATATACCTTGTCATTAATTCTTAAAATAATTGGAACTAGTGGGACTTTGTACTGCTACATGAGGACCAAAACCACCCAACTTGTGGCATGACTGTAAATATTCTGCCAATCATTCTTGCTGCACATATGCTAGGGTCACTTGCAATGTTGTGGCTTTATCCACTCCGATTTTATACGTCTGAAAAAAACAACCATCTCAAAAACAACTGTATGAACATTAAAAAATGTATCGGCGAACATAGCTACCACTAAAAACTTGAATTCAGACTACAGAGGGCCTCTGATCACAAGGCACCAACTTTCAGAGCAATGTGTTAAATAAAAAAGTCATTATATGGGGAACCCCGTCTTAAGTTAAACTTCCATTTGAGAATACCCGTCCCTGTATCACTATCCATCTCTTGACCTTCTGATCCCTTTAACACAGCTTTAATTCCTTCAGAATCATTTGCTTGAAATTATAACCAGATGATCACTAATGATAGAACTATAGTAATAAGACGGACCAGAGGTATGAAACAGTGACAAGTCTGTGCTGCTGATTTTGGTAAGTTCAAGGGTGAAAATAGTAATTCCCAGACATGAACTGGATCACAATCCTGTGAATATAATGGCTGTATTGTGTGTTTTAAAGAGTGTAATACTTTACACAGTGATACTTTTGGAGGTTACGGTAGGCTCACCTGGCCCCAATTTTGTTGGATTCTTTATGTAATTCCAGGATGAAAGAAAAGGGCAAGCTTATTTATTAATTAACGGTGTCAACATAGATTTTGAGCATCCCATATTTTCTGCCATGGTTTCAATATAAATTATACAAAAAATAGATCCCTTACCTTTTTATTTGGCTACAGAAATGTCTTAAATTAAATTGAAACAGAGGTGAATTTTATATACTAATATTCAACTTAAAAAACATAGGCTGAATTTCCTATTTGCTCTAATAGGAAATTGATGTTCATATTTTTTGTATCAAAGAAATTTTTAAGCTTGATAATTTCAGATGGGGACATTTATGATAGGAAGCTTCCAACACCAGTTGCAAAAAGTAGAATTTTCAACATGTTTTAGGAACCTTACGCAAAATCTCTCGTCACCTGTAAACCCCATCCAATTTACATATATCCTTACAGAATTCTACTTAAAATTCCTGAATAGTTTTAGGGCCATATGTTTCACCTCCTAGGCAAGTACTTGGTATAATTTGGTGTCTACAGGAGTAGTAAAGGTGCAACGATGGATATCAATAGGTGTCAGTAAAAAAAATGTGAAAATTATTTATTTGCATAATCTAATTTCTATCAAAATATATCACAGTGAAAGGATAAGCTGAGGAATTATTCAGGAATTATGCTTTGGTGCAAAATTGTGAAAATTTACTATAGGCCTAGGAGGGCTAGCAAATACTAAATTCAGCAAATAAAAATGCCTTTATGTTTTCGCTTCAAGGCATTTCGTAGCCAAGACACAGGAAATCTATGGGCTAAAGGGGGTGGAGCATCATACAGGGGGGTATTATTGAGCCAAATACCAAAAAAAAAGATGGTGCCCAAATGTGAGTGTGTTTCCCATTTTACATGCAAATAAGGACTGTATCAGTCATATTTGTTAAAAAAGAACAATAAAAAAAATAAAGTCAAAATCAGAAAATATATAAGAAAAAGCAAAATTAGATGTTTGCATCTCACATAACAGTAGGCTAAAGTGGTATTCTAAAATCCTGTGGTGTGGGGGGGGGGGGCAGCTGCCCAGGGGGAAATGAGCAAATAGTTTGGCAAGGTAAACTGAATTTTCAAGCTAAATTAGCCTTGTTGACCCACGGCTGCGTTTGACTGGGACATATTTACTGTGATTGGGTTATTTCTCTGCACCTACAAGGAAACATCCCTTCACAACCCTGGTGTGTGTGTGGGGGGGGGGGCATTACATATGTAAAAGGTATACAGGGATATGTGTCCAGTGGGTCATTTTAGAGGAATCTAGACAGTCATTTTTTTAATGAGAAATCTTTAGACATGTCTCAGGTTTTTGTTTTCATGAGAAATATTAGACATGTGGTTTTTTCATGAGAAATCCTTAGACATGGGGGGGGGGGTGATGTTTTTTTTCTTGAGAAATCCTCACACAAAGGTCGTCAAGAGAAATCTCAAGACATGGATCGTTTTTTTTTATGAGAAGTATTAGAAATGGCCCCAATGCCCCACTGCTCAAACATGGTTAAAAGCCAATATTTTCTCGGGCTTGACGCATGAGCCCTAGATTAATTTTTGAAAAGTAGATTGCAACAAAATCCATAGAAATGAGGTACGTTTTCATTAAGACACTATCAGTGATTTGCTAAATCAGCAAATTGAAAAAAATCATCAAAAATCAGATTTTGTATGTAGGAAAAGTACAGGTATCACTAACATTACCCTGCCAAATGATAAGACCAGAAGCAACCTAATAAGGACAGAATCAGAGATTAGTCATTACTGTCCGTTCGGACACTTACTTACAAACACGTAATTGAATGGAGAATCGTATCTGGAACACCGCCGTTTTCTTCCTTTGTAATTCTACAGCGGGAAAAAGGTAACTTAAGAGAATTCTCTAGACTTATCCTTCACGTTAAGGTAGTCCTGCAAATTTCAAAAATTTTTCAAATCACTGATAGTGTCTTTAAATGGCCCTTAGAAGTGGCGTGAGGGTTTCGTGCACATCCCCGACCAAACCAAATCCGAGTACCCCACCCGCCCCCGGTTCGAATAGCCGGGCGGGTAGTGGCATGCAGGTCAGCGTATTAGATGTTCTATGCAATGTGGTTCAGAGAATAAAGAGGAATAGAGGATGTTTGCTGTTTTAAAGGACCATTGTTCAATGCTAATAGCCCATCCCCGGGGGGACCCCAATTTTTACCGAAGTGGTCAAAATTTTGGTATCAGAAGAAGTACATTTTTCTAATTACCGGTGAAATCTAGGATTGGTCGACCACTATAATTTACACAGTATAGGCTACTTCTATGGGGATACAAAATCACATTTTTTAGCCGTCTCAAAACGGATTGAAATATCAGCGCGGAACTTAAGTGGGGGTTTTGGTGTGAAGGACATTCTATCAAGATGAAAAATTTATAGATAAAAGGGCCATCCCCCCTTAATGTGGCCATACTTGCCCTGCTGGTACACATCTTAACTTATAATGTGTGTGTGTTTTCTTTGCAGAGTCCAATTACAAGGGGAGTCAATTCTCCGCACACATTTACACATTCAATGAGGATGGTGTTAAACCATGATGAGAAAAGATGGGTGATATGTAAAACATGCTTCTTGATAAGTCCATTTACCAGAACCCCTTAAAGCCGAGGGTGTTTTGAAATGCTCCCATAATGCATTGCATGTACCTATACGTATGTACTAAATGTTATTGTTAATTCGTTGGGGTAAAAAGTCGTCAAGAAGCACACAAAAATGTGTTCATACATTGGACGATCACTGACTCATAGCTCATATATTAGATAGCCACAAAGTCATGATGGTCAACCAGGGTGGAATGGCATGAGAATCAACTCCAGTGGGTTGCTTGTGTTTTAAACGCCATGTCCACTCTACTGAAAAAAACCACTCTGGAGAACCAGGGTTATAGCTAGGCTACCGAGTGACCGGTGTGTAAAATTAAAAATTTAACATTTTGGTACTTACGGGACAAAATATGAGTTATTGCCCAATTATGTGGTAATTTTATTCATTTAAGTAAAGTGTTCAGTCGACAACCTCCCAATTGACCTTCTGTGCCAGTTGGTGGGAGCAAGTGCCGTTCATGGCCGACCGCCACCGACCGTAGCGTAGCTATATCCCTGCTGGAGTGAATATAAAAACTTTTTTCCGCATAAGCCATAATGGCATTGATTTGAGGTTAATCATTCAGGTGAGGGCTAATATATAAAAGATTTTACACCCATGGCAAAAAAATCATTTTGGAAATAAATCTTGAGGGTGCACTACTTTTTCAAATGTGGCTAGTGTACTCTCAGATTTTCCTTTTTTCTTTACCACTTTTTAAAATCATCTCGCTTTGAAACCTTTAAAATACATGTGGTAAGTTGAATTTTACACACCTGTGCAGGCTAGTGAAAGCTGAGACAAACTTTTTTGCTTAAACAACCCGAGGTCAAATGTCATCGAGTTGCCATGTAGACCTCAAAATATTTAGTGCTGCTAAGCTGTAGCACCATTGAGGATCTCTAGTTTTTTTGTTTTTATTAACATTGTTGAAACTAATGTTGAATATGTGTGGTATTGTGCTTTTCTGCAAGTAACGCTAGCTGGCTACAAAGGAATACTGCCTCCAATTTCTAGCAGAGACGCCTCAAGAGAGCCGTCAAATTCTTCACCTTTGAACAATATAAAACTCTATTTAATGTTTGGTGCTCCATCACCAAATGCATTGGTAAGATTCATTAAAAAATGATGAACAGTGCTAAAATTACGTAATGGTTGTGATGAATATGGCATAAATATTTATGCAAACACAAAATAGATTTTGTGTAAGTAAAATGATGATACAGTGTGAGATAGATTGTATTTTCAGTGTTTTTATACAATTTTATATTGGATCTGTACAAGGTTCTATTTCCACGTGTTCATAGTGGGGTCAAATATCAGGCAAGTTGGGCGAAGTGCCAGCAGTGCCTGGTTATATCATTGCATATTCAGAAATATTGACAATTTCTTGACAGCTGACATCAGTTACGATCGAGTCGACTATTTAGGTACTACAGTAAACTTGAACAAGAGTATACTGAACTTGAGTTAAGTTTACCATACCACTATTTATACCATCAGTTTTCAATAAAAGTCACATACACTAGCATTTTTTGGTTTGGAAAATGTTATTTATCTCTCAATTCTTGGCTATTTTCGGATGTTTTAAATAATTCTGCCATTGCGCGGGGCATACATTGGTGCCCAGCACCAACATGTTTCTTGTTAAAATTGTTGAAACTAATGTTGAATATGTGTGGTATTGTGCATTTCTTGCAGTACGCTAGCTGTCTACAAAGGAATACTGCCTCCAATTCTAGCAGAGACGCCCAAGAGAGCCGTCAAATTCTTCACCTTTGAACAATATAAAACTCTATTTATGTTTGGTGCTCCATCACCAAATGCATTGGTAAGATCATTAAAAAATGAATAAAAAGTAATATATCCATGGAAAGAACTATATGGGGATATCAGTTTTTGTGGCATTTACCCGATTTCAGGATTTTTTAGTGAAGTCTTTTCTGTACAAAAATATGGGAAAGTGGATGAGAACATATCCACTGGTATATTCCTGATACTGGAAGTCACTGGTTCAAATCCTGATAGTGCCACTAGCTTGGATAGCTTTCTCTATCTAACCCATTTCATTCCATTGCTGAAGGAAGGCCTTCTCATTAATCTTCTTTTTCAATCAGTCCTGTACCTGGTTATATTCCAGCATTCCATATAATTAAAAGTGCATTTCGTAATCCTAGCACATTTTGTTTATGATTCACTAGATATTCTAAACAAAAGGTTATTTATAAAATTTCAGTTGATTCTGATGTTGCGTTTTGATGTTAATGTAATTCGGTTTACGGACAGAAAATACAAATTATGAATTTGCATGTAAGATTAGGCATACATTCTATACTTGGATCAATGGTTCAGATGATGTAAAAATCGCAATTTCTTTGAGGTAAATTGGGGGGAAGGCTGTTGATTATGAAGTGCCCCTTTAAAGCAATATTAACACATTTTTGAAAAGTGCCCCATTTCGAAAAGATTTGAGATTTTTGCACTGTCCTTCCAATATGAAATAGCCAGGAAATAGTGCCATGTACGTGTCTACCCTCATCCATTAGCTCTCTGTCATTCACACAGCAGTTTGAGGTCATTTTTGTAAGATGGCGCTATTTAATAATAATAATAATAAAACAGGATTTGATATAGCGCACATTGCAAAAGCCTCTGTGCGCCGAACATACAATGACCGAAAGCCAAAAAAATACATAATTTATGCAAGGCAATACATAATTAAAAATATCAATACATGGCAATGATAAAAAAAAACAAGAAATTTGGCAATCAAAGCATAGAATATCATAACAACAACGTACATATGCATCACAAATAGGACCAGCTCTCGTAACACACAAGATAGAAAATGAGCAATGGGCACGACTGCAAACAAATAATGAGTGCCACAGCGCAAGCATACGTACGTGAAGAGAACTGAACCTGAAATATAAATATCAAAATACAAAATGAATCTCTGAACAATTCGTATACAAATCCGAAAGACCAATCTTTTACACACAAAGCAGTTATGAAAGCAATATTAAATAATCGTAATAAGATTTAAAAATACAAATTCTAGTATACATAATAAAACCATATTTCATAATAGGTAGACAGAAATGGTGTTTCCAGCACCGCTGTGAAATTACAGTGGGGGATCCCAATTGTAATCATAAAATCCCTTTTCCAAAATATGCAATTTTGAGCAGTACCGTTCATAGGTATAGTTTACTAGACAATCATCAACACAACTGCGTAAAATTTTGAAAATTGGGGCACTCTTCAAAAAATGTTCCATTATTGCTTTAAGCGACAATTGTAGAAAATGTGACATTTGTTTTATGGGATTAAAAAAAATCCAAAGCTGTTGGAAAATAAATGTAGGGTGTTTTTATTTATTGGATCTTTAAGAAAAATATTTAATTTTATTTTGGCCCAAGGCATAAAATTTTCTTTTCTATTTTTTTTCCAGACATTCACACTTGCAGGTTTGTGTTCGGGGCTGACAGAGGGAGTAGTCAGCAATCCCTTTGAGAGAGTCAAAGTTAAATTGCCGTCCGAAAAACTACTATTTGCACAGGTTTGTGAAGTGTGGGTGCAAGCGTGCAACATGTTGAATGTTGTATACCAGGGGTTCTCAATAGGCCGGTCCCTCGTGCCAATCCCTTCCCCGCCAACCATTGATTTTTGGGCCTTTTGACTTGCTCAAATATATACAGAGAACATAGGAAATTCATGTGTTATTTCACCATCAAGTTAGGAACTTTTCAAATATGTTAGGCACGCATTCTCTTGCCCTTCGCTAAAGTAATGGAGAACCCTTGTTGTAGACCTTCACATCTTTCACTTCATAGGTACTGAACACCTTTTAACGCAGGTGTTGCTTTACTTACTATCAATTGTCATTTCAGGCCTTGTCTCCTCAAAACTTATCATGAGCTTTCGGCAAGTGATGTTAATCCCTTGTATTTTAGTAACAACACCCACATGTGGGGAGCGAGGATAAAAAGCTCTCGTCAGCTTCAATTCTCAGCGAGTGATGGCGATTGCTCGCTCCGCTCGCCTCAAAAGACAAGCCTGGTCATTCTTTTGTGTTCCCTATCTTCAGCATCAAACCTTAGTGCTGTGTTTGGTCATACAATGACCGTGACTAAACATGTGAAGGTCATTAAATAACTAAGTCTGTCACCTTCCCCTTCTCATATTTTACTTACTGATTCGTCATATTATCACGTTCCGAGAGTTGTCATCTCTTGTCCCCCACTTTTTTATATTGCATTGACTAGGACAATTCACTGACTGTATGGAATGTCTGCCAGAGGTTGAGTACACCACAATTTCAGATTTTGCATAATAGAGCAGCCAGGCTGGTGTTCAGATCTAGTAGAAGGACAACCATTATAACTCCCTATAGAACTCTATTGGCTACCGATCATGAGCGGTTTCTCTTTAAGCGTATGCTTTTTTCCTACAAAGGTCTTTTCCGGGCAGGCAAGGCCTTGTGGTCCAAAGATGACAAGATGCTCTTCAGTCCGTCACTTATCTATTTTTATTTATCTTTATTGAGGGTAAAACACTTCATGTCTACAAGCACTGCATTCCAAGCGGCCTTCCTACAGAAAATAGCAGTTACATTTATATACAATAATTATAACATAACAATTATAATATACAGATAAAAACAAAATAATGGATTTCACTAACAAATAAATATATTTGGAAACACAAAATTACATTTGATGAATCTTTGACCTAATTGACTCAATGTCATGTTTCCATATCAGTCTGATTGTTGATTTCAATTGTTTCCAGGCATATGTTGCCTGGACATGACATGAGCGCAAGCCTGGGGATAGATTTAAATTTTGTATAACCCATGTGTTAGTAGTGTGATTCTTGTGAGATTGAAGTGATTATCCATGAACAAATCAGAACTGATTGAAGACAAATATGATGGACTAAGCTTTCTAAACATTAAACACCATAAGTAAATGTATTATGCATCGTTTATCAAGTGTGACCCATTGGAGCTGTCCATCCATTCATTTATTGGTGTTCTAATATCAGCTGAAAGTAGATCCTAGCTAAATTATTATGAAGAACCCTTGTAATTTTGTTTTGAATTCAGCTGAGAAATTTTGGACAGACCGTGCTATCATAGTCAAAGTGAGGGATAACAAGGTGTTTGATAACATTACGATAGTATGAAATGGTACAAAATTTTTTCATGCTTTGATAATACCAGTTCTCTTAGACACAATTTTACACATAATCAACACTATTCCGCCTCATAAAAAAAGCTCAGTAGGTTACAGGCCTTTCAGCATGTGGTTACTAGCCTATGAACTCCTTTGCCCATTTCTGTTGCCACTCAGGTCCATGTTACTTTTAAGAAAGCGTCTAAATTTTTCACACACTATTTCCTAAGATCATATATCTTAAAGCCACTATTGATGCACTCAAAAAGTAAAAATTTTGAACATTTGCAGGAATAGCTAAAGTGAAGGGATAAGTCTGTAGAATTCCGTAAGTTATATTTTTGCAACTTAACATTTTAAAAAACAAGAACAGGAAGGAACAGCAGTGTTCAAATTATGAACTCCATTCAGTTATATGTTGTAGTAGTGTCCGGCAGTAAGTGACTAAAATATCTCTAATTTGTCTTATTAGGTTGCTTTATTCACGCCTTATAACTTGTAGAGTATGTAAGCAAATCACTGATAGTGGCCTTTAAATTGGGTGAGTTTCTGTAACCCGACTCATCTAACACCATTTTTTCTGACACAAGCGTATTCGGAAACCCTTGGAACCCTTCACAGAATAAAGCACTGTTTCTTCGGTATAAGGTTTTCCGAATTCATAAGTGTGTCAGAAAAAAGTGTGCCAGGTGGTGTCAGGTTAAGGAAACTCCCTTAAATTGGACTATTTTTGTGTGTCTGTGTGGGTGGGGAAATGATGGGTGTGGGTGGGTGTTTAAAGCACATGTATGGTTTCCTCTAAAATGTTTAACGACTTTCCCTACATATATTTTGTCTGACAGCAATCCGTGCCGTCGCTACAAGCCAGGGTGATTGTACGTGAGGCAGGCTTGGGGTTCTATGGCCTCAACAGGGGATTGACGCAACCCTGGGTAGTCATGGCATGTTGAACATGGTCATGACTTTGCCTCTACCATATTAAAGGGAGGATACCAAAGCTCAGGTAAGCCATGTTTTACTACTTAATAACTTAATGCGCTCTCATCACAGATCTTCTCTGTCAGGGCCCACTCATAGGTGTTTTGAGTCAATCCACAGTGCATCAGTTTGGGAAATGTCACCTCAATATGGGGGTCATGTGATCACCTAAAAATCCTATTCTAAACACATAAAAAACCCGAATTTAACGCTCAGTTTAGCCCACAAAAAAGCGTTAGTACTTAGGGAATTTTGCATGATTAATGAAATGTCTTGTGGTTTTTAAAAACTTTTGGAACACTTTTATTCCCTAATACTGACATGTGTTTAGTACATTATTGTATAGGGCACGTGCTATCATCAGGGAGTGATTCAAAACACCTCTGGGCCCAACTTATCTAAAGTTAGGATTATTGGCCTGTTATGCTCTTATCACAGCGAAAAATCAACTATAAAAAACAGATTTCACGCAAACAAATTCGCTGAATCTTGGTTCATATAAAGAATCATCCTTTCTGTGAGTGCATATTTTCCCACATTTCAAATCGATGGAAGCCCCTGTATAGCCAACTTTAGTAAGTTGTTATTTTTTAACAAATTCTAAAATTCTCTCGTGGATTTTTAAGTTTTGAGAAAATTTATTTTTTTTTTTTTTAGAAGGAACGGTATAAGATTCTCGACCTGATTAGATTTGATGTATTTTGGGCAAATTGAGTATGCAAATTAGCTAATTAAGATGCAAAACTCGCGTAATTGCTTATATTTATGTACACTGGAGCATTGGATACTCAAATTCCTGCACTGCATGATAGCCTACAGGGTAGCACAACATCTTTTTTGCAATTTGAAAAGTAGGTGATCTATGCGGCTTTAGGCTATGCAAATTAGCTACTTAAATATGCGTAATTGTTGTAATCTCTGAAACTGTACACATCGATAGGCCAAATTCCTTCGCACATGATACTACTATGTCATAGGGGTGTTGGGGTAGGGGTTTAGGTTCGGGGGTGTTGGGAGGGGGTGGGGTGTGGCAGGGTTTGGCGAAGGGGTGTTGTGTTACAGTGTGTTGAGGAGGGGGTGGGGTGTTGCATGGTGTTAGGGAGGTGGTGTTGCGGGGTTGCTGGGGTAGGGTGATAGTGTTGGAGAAAGGATGGAGTGTTTTGGGGAGGGTGGGGTGTTGGGGAGGGGGTAGGGTGTTGGCGGGGTGTTGTGGAGGGAGTGGCATGTTGTCTGGGTGTTGGGAAGGGCAGGGCGTTTTACGTGTATTGGTGGGTGGTGGGGTGTTGGAGGGGTGTTAAGGAGGGGGTGGGGTTGGTGTTGAGATGTGTTGGGAGGGTGTGGGGTGTTGTGGAGGGGGTGGATTTTGCGGGGTGTTGATATTGCCGGGTGATGGTGTGGGTGTTGCGGGGTGTTGGGTTTTGCAGGGTGTTGGGGGATGGGGTGGGGTGCTGTGGGTTTTGGGACGGAGTGGGGTGGGTTGTGTAGGTTGCCATTTATCGCATGTTAGTGATCGTGACATGCGCTGGGACATTTTTATACGCATCACGTAAATCTAGTTCGCCTTGTTTTTATCTTGCAATAACCCAAAGAATTAAAAAATCTTAAATTCAATACAGTTGAAATCATAAAAATGAAAACCACTCTTGGAGATCACTACACAACCTGAGAAAAAAAAAACAAAATATAAGGGTTTTAAGCATTTGTTGTCCAATTTGCAACTGTGCAAAATCATCCCCTGTACAAATCAAGGTTGAAGACGACCATGGGCCATCATCGGTGCTCAATCTTGCACAGTACAAGATTAACACACAACTTTTCTTGTATGCTTCATTAAGTTGGCCTTAAGGTACATAATAACAGTGTGTCCCTATTTAACAATAACACTATTCCTATTTTTTTTTAAAGGAGTCCCAACTGGAATTCTTACTAAGATTTCACCTTGTGTTTCAATCGCAGCACAACGCCTCTATAGCCAATATTCCATTTGATGTAGCCAAGAGTCAGAATACAGGGCAACAGCCTGTAGCAGGCCGATAAAATACCATGGTGGCTTCCCCCCAATTAGGACAGTCTAACCTAGAAGGGGTAGTGTGATTGTAAGGATCAACCATTTTCCAATTGATTGTAAAAAACTAAATTTTGTTTAAAACCTCAACCCATACCAACATTCCGTTTTTTGGTTAGGAAAAGGGTGTAATTAAAACTTGCAAGATCCCCTTGGCAGAACAAATGCCTAACAGGTTCAAGGTCACTATGGGGTCATTAGAGATGACCTGCCCCCCATGACCTTGGGCCAGTGATTCCTTTGACCAAGTATGGTATAAAATTGGACTGACTTCTCATGAATGCTGTGACCTCTTTGACCCTGTATCCTATTTTATGTGTTTGTTCTACCAAGCCACCTGTCATTAATTAACCGCAATAGTGTATCACATCTTATTGCAATTGTACATATCTTTGGTACTAGTAACGAAGAAAATTCTTTCTCATCAGATGCATAAATGATGCCTATTCATAGATACTATTTCTTATGGGTTGTTGTTTCAAACACAGACATGTTCGTGGATTAATGACATAACATGAAAAACAACTATGAAATAGTTCCCCACACAATGTATTTAACACACAGAGTGCGTCATTCCCAAGATAGTTCAAGAGTATGTTTTGTAAATATGTTTAAAAAAACAAAAAACTTGTTGAAAAAAAATGTGTGATGTTGAAGTAGCCTAATCAGACTTGTCTTTTGAGGCGAGTGTGAGTTTTGCTCTCCTACGCTCTCTCCGTAAAGAGCATTTAATAGCTCTCCTGATGTTGCCTTCTTAAGTGCATTGCAGAGAGTGATTTGTAACGCCTCTTGGAAGATCAATTTTTGATGTACCTTGCAGTGGTAAATGTGCTTAAATTCACCTCTGAATCTCCTTATTTGACAGAGCTTTAGAAGAGCTCTACCACTCTTTTCAAAGCAATGTCTGCCTAATTCTATTTAAGTCTTTCAAAAGAAGATTGGTGTACCTGTGCTTAAAGGAAAACCATATAGACCGTATTCAATAGCCATCCATGTTGGTGGACAAGATAGACACTCCGTACTACAATACATTTCCCCTGTCATGATCCCTTTGCAGATTCCCTAACATGGATCGATGACAGCTAATGTAATTGAAAGTCCTGGAATTTGAGTCATTCTTGTCCACCCACATGTCTGGTGGCTGACGTCATATTGATACGTCTATTGAGCCCCTTTTTGTTGAGGGTTCCTTTGCCCTCTACAAGGGATTAGTACCCAAGGTTATGAGGCTTGGTCCAGGTGGTGCAATCTTGATGTTAGTGTTGAGAAGTCCTATGCCTGGTTACAACATAATAACACCATGAGGGCGCTTGGCTACAGCGTGGATTTCTTCATCTAAGGAGAAAGCAGCTGTGTAGAAATTGGGTTTGTGATGTTTGTAAAGATGCCAGTCAAAGTTTTGATGTGTAGACCTTCCTAAGGTATACACCAAATTGGAATTGTCTGTTTTGAAATGCAAAAAAGTTTGTTCTCAGAAAGAAGGCAAAGCAATCTTTTTAAAAAATGTGAAATGCAGGATTTGTTTTACATTTGTTTTTTAATCCCCTTCAATTTTTTGGACCATTTTTTTACAGCCACAAATTGGATTTTTTTTGACGCATATAACAACGCAAAAATATTCCTAAAACATAAAAGCACCGAATTCAAATTTAAAAGCTATGCACAACATTCTTGAGACAACTTGTTTGACTTAGGGTGCACATTATAGTGATGTTGACCTCAGCCATTTGCCCTCTGCCCCCTCCCTGGGTTACAGGCCTTGAACAGTCACTTTGGGAATGATTTATTTGAGCAGATTTAACAATGGCTTTTGTAGAGATTTATTGCTACAACAATTCTGCATAAAAACTGCAATGTGGCAAGTGATTGCAACGAATGGTGGTAACAGTGGCGAGTTGCTCCAGTCATTTTCAGTCTTGACCACAGAGTGGCCACCATCAGTCCACTTATGTCAAAATTTCAATCCAAGGAATGAAGTGCTTGCTCAACAAGTCACACAGGCAGCTAGAGGTACCCAGCTAATGGTGAGGTTGCGAACAACCAAAAAACATTTACGCAAACGCTTTCTGTCACAGGAGAGTGATTTTGAATAGACAGGGATAAGAATAGACAGGCATAGAACCTGACCTGACCGGTCGGTCAGGTTCCTTTTAGGGCATGCTACTGGTATCCTGGTAACGGTACTACCTGTCCTAGGGTCGGATGTTGTCAGCGGTTAAACCGTCAACCCCATTGATTTTCTAAGGAAATCTGATGAGGGTAGCGCTGGTTCCCCGGGTAGAATGAAAAAGATGATCTACCTACGAGGGCGTCAGCTCTGGAGAGCTGGGCGCCATCCAGCACATTGTTGCCTTGGATGGGGGGCATAGTTGCCCAAAGCTAGGCCCACCGCCGAAAACTGTGGATTGGCATCACAAAGGGCATCCGGTCGAATTATCTTTTACTCCAATAACTCCTCACACAGCAGTATTGCCGAGAGTGAGGTGTATCGGGCCACCCCCGTTGACGGGGACCAAACGGATTTTTAAACTTTGGGTTGAACAACTGAACTTAAGATATGCGTTTCAAGTTACACATTTATGGTTCTTCGCAACCGTGCCAGTGTATGCAAGCTGGAGTCCTCTCTCAGTCCACTTGTAGGTGTTTACGGATACACATATGCAACCTAACTACTCGCTGTCGTCGTGAATGGTGTTCACGCATAGTTAAGTTGACACCTGGTTCAACACGCGTGCAACTGGTTGTGGTTTTGAGTGATCTTTGAAAAATTAAAAATAACTTCAGAATCTGATCAGCGTGAGGGGTTCTTGCCACGATTGTTTTGACATCTAATTGTGTCCTTGATAAGCAAGTTGGAGTACTAGCCCATATGCAGAATCTTTACTTTATAAAAAGTAGGGATTAAGGTTTTTTTTCCCTAAATTATGCATTTTAATATTTAGTTAAACTGATTTGGGGTATTTGCTGAATTTCAAGTTTTTTGCTTTCAGTTTTTTTTGGCAAAAGTTCATTCACATGTCTACATACAATATTCCCTTCAGTCACGGGGAAGTATAGTAACCATTGTTATCCTACCAAATTAGGTGTTAAAGATAAATATTTAAGAATTGGATATTGTGTTTTGTTCCTAGAATAAGATCTTTTCAAAGTATTTGGTATCAGCATTGAAAAAACGGTGATTGCAAGGCAAATACTCTAACTTAATAACAATATTTCTTTTTAAAGCTATTATTAAAATTTGCTTACACGCCAAGTTAAGAGCAGCATAATGTAACAAATTAAGGCTTGTACTAACCGCATGTATTAATGGACACCATGTGAAGCTGATTGATTGACGTAACTACGGGGTCAAAACTTGTGAGTCCCAAACACTAGATAGGAAGTGTTTTTCTCAAGAGTTGTACATGCCCAATTGCTGACAAACCAGCCAAACAATGCCATACACTAACAGGGGTCATTGTAACCTATTTTGATTGCTTTAATATAATATAAAATGAGTATATAACTATTTTTGATAGGACCTATTAGTGGCTCTTATATTATAGATAAATTTAGGTTCTTATATACATAAATTCTGGGCAAGAGTTCCATATGTACCCTATTGAAAATTGTACATGTAACACAAGTATTTTAAAGGTTTTGGCTTAGGTTAGGGGGTTGTGTAGTGTAGGCCTAAAATATATATAATTTTTTCCAGAATTTTAAAGGGGGGGGGGGGTTTAAAAAATATAAAAAAAAATAAAAAAATATATATAAAAAATAATTAAAAACATTTATGGAACTATTTCCTAAATCTCACACAGCAGTATTGTGATCTGTGAGGTGAATCCGGCCACCCCCGTTTAGCGGGGGACCAAAACCCGCATTTAAAACTTTGGTTTAACTAACCTTTAACTAAATTAGACAGCAGTCAAAACTGAAGTTGAAACTAATTTTTGCCAATTCTTCCATTCATGGAGAATTTAATTTCTAGGTTTGTGATCCTTTTTGTTCTAAACCAGTATATGGTGCTGCATATTAATCTAAGAAAGGACACAACATTTAATATTTTATATGTATAAACTGTTTAAAGATAGAGAAATCATGAATTGGTCATATTGTAACAGCTATTATTGCAAAACAAATTTGCATTATGTAATCCCACCGCTGCCACCATGTTGATATCCGAAGTCCATTGCATTGTAATTTAAAGGCAGAAATGTCCATGGTAACAGATGAGTAACAAGGCCCTTTGCCATCAAGTGGTGGTAGTTAAAATCATAGCATAATCCATATCATATTGAAAATTTATAGAGCCTAGATTTATTACATAATTTAAAGAGAGTGTGCTTGTGATACAATGATGTGTGATGCAAACAGATTGGTGTGTGACATTCAACAGTACTGGATCTTCCAATGTTCTTTGAGAAGGGGAAATGGGTGCTGCATAGTAAATATGTGAACGGCTTAAGGTCATCATGCCCATTTCGATATTTTTGATGGGTGTGTATTTTTTTTTTTTAGTTGAATGTCAGAAAAGGGTGATAATACTGGAGATCCACTATAGGCGCCTCTTAATAAAGCTCCCAATTGATGTTTTTTTTTTTTTTTTTTGTTTTTTTTTTTTGTCACTCCATGGTTGTTCAAGTGCCATCAGATCTTTGGAAATTATTACACTCTAGCCAATAAGTGTGCAAGAACAAACTGAAGATCGTGAGTTCTTTACGGACACCCCATTGCCTCCATTCTCATCAAAAGTATAGCTTAATGGTGTAATAAAGTGCCCACTGATGTGCCTATTTGGACGTTATGTAATAATCTATGAAAAACTAACCAAATTTCAAATTAATTGTGAACTCCTTGAAGGAATTTCTGAGAAAATTTGCAGAATGGTCGTGGGTTTAACTCTGGCAAAATGCCAAGGTGTTGTTAATTGGGACTTATAAAAAAAATACTTTAGATTCATGGACTGGAACTCAGTAATCTCCCAACATGCATATTGCAAATTAGTTCAATCTGTACAGAGTTAAAATGTTTATTGTTCTTTATCGCTTGGGAGGAAAACTGTAACTGATGGGGGACTCTTTGCTTATGCAGAAATGTAACACTCACAACTCATCAGCGCATTATTGAATGAAGATTTCTATATATAATAATAATTGTTAAATTTGATAAGCAAACTGCCAAATAAGTTTAAATTCATGGTCATGTCCGGAAAACTCTAAGTGCCTTTTATCATGATTGCATGAAGATGTATAAAGGCATTTTTCAATCGGTTTGGAAAAGTGTGGTTAATGAGGGAATATGACTGCCGAAAAAAGCAATGGACATTAAATAACGGTAATATTATCTTGAATGAAATATTACAGTATCATCTACACAGCAAACTAGAACCACATTTTTTTTAATTTGCCAAGTTGATTTTGGGTGCTTTGAAGTTTGTCTTTTTTTCCCTTTAAGAAGTGGTTGTGTCCAACATTTTGGACAGATATTCTGCTTTGTTTGGATTCGGTTTCCATCATAACTTTGTAGTGAAATTATTTTTTTGAAAAAAATTGGATAAGCTACATCTTTTGCCTTTAAAGTGTGTAAGACAAGTAGGGATTGGAGAGTATAGTGTAACAGTTAAGATACTTTCCTCAGGAGCAGTGGGTCCAAGTTTGGATCATGGTGGGACCTTACTGGGATTTATTTAGGTAGTCACTTCTAGGTTAAATTTGTGCAAGATCTATGATTAAAAATATAAGAATTCCACTCCCCATAGTTCATTTGGAATTGGGTAAAGGAGTAAGGAAAGCTTCTCGTCCTTAGGAGAGGACTATAAGCTGTCAGTTACATGTACAGAGTTGCACCTATATGCATACTATGGTCTGCCTTGAAAAGAGTTGGGTGAAAACTCTTGTTCCTCACACCATACATGAATACCAGAATTTCGCGACTGAGGAAAGCAATGGCATTTCGGCCAGCAATTTTCCGAAATTTAAGAATTTTGAAGGGTTTTTATATGCATGGAAAGGTAAAACATCAGGATTTTAAAATGGAAAAAAAAAAATGTTTGATATCTACAATTTTACAGCGTTTGAGAGATATATGTATAAAATTAGTAAAATAAGGTTTAAAATGTTTCTTCTTATCGTGTCCGGACACTGTGGTTCTCAAATATGACCCAGACAGAGATGGGCATAATATCCGGCTATGCTATGATCTAAAATTCAAAACAAAATTGCAATTCGCAAATGTTGGTAGATTGAAGCATAAAAATATGGCTATTTTGTCACTGTTTTACGGCTGTGAGTAGCCGAGACTAAAGTCAGTGAAGAATAAAACGAAAAAGCGACCAATGTGTGTTTGATGTAATTGACGGTGCAAAACAAATGGGGCCATGAAGAATAATAGTGAACATTTAACGCTTATTAAAAAAACTGTTTAGTTAAGTAAATGTGTCTGTGAGTTAAACCCAGATTCGGGTATTTTTTTTTTTAACATTAGATATCGTCATTTGTATATAGTATGGCCTATACTCAAACCAATTACGGTCTGTACCACACTGATTGACAAGCCTTGACATACGTGCAATTGCTCACCTATCTGTCCTTGACTAATTTTACACTATGGAAAAGCAAATACAACCAAGCCTCAAAATAAGCCAGCGGAACAATGGGGCAATTTTGTTAAAAAGTTGCTCCTGGTTCCCTGGGAAATAGGACAGGAACAAGGGGCAATTTCCTGAGAACCAGGGGCAATTTCAAAAAACTTCAAATACAATAGTCGACGGATACGTTGATTTTACCTCAAAGTCCGTTTTATCATGAACCGGACCTTAATACAGTAATCAAGGTAACACTATACATTTGAATAAAACATTTACTTTACTAGTTTATACCATTTATCACATTCAGGCTTTAGTTGGACCGTCCAGGGGCCCGCCTTAATATTTTATTTGAACAGGGGTGAAGTTTCCTCTTAAGGGTAAAATCCAGTATTCTGGGTGACTTACAGCCTCCTATCACTACATCCTGCGGACCTATTGTGGTCACTGGCAGTCACTTAAAAGCACCAACTGAGCGGAGGCCTGAATGGTTCTATGAACCAGAACCCATATTACTCATGTATAGGTGCAGTAGTACTTTACAGGCAGGTGAGGGTGTACATTTCCAAGTTCTGCCATTTTGTCTTACCACAATACAATCAGATGCTTATTCTTGAAAGAATTTGTGAAATTGTGATGCAAAATGCACAAATCAAACTCCAACTAACCAGGTCAGTGGGCCGTGTTCCATGAAGACAATAAAGTAGTTGAATAAATTTAAAATACCATTGCCTAGGGCACACTTTCACTGAGTTCATCATAACACTGTGACTTGTTTTTAACCCACCTTTTTATGAAAACACCTTTGTACTAGAAGTTGCAACCCCACCCTTTTGTCGAGTTCGCCAGCCAGTACACCAAGTAACCAACGCACACCTATCGATGGTGGTCGAATTCGGCTACTCTACCTTTCCAGAACAGCACATTTCTAGTATCGTATTGGGACCGTTGCACAACTTTAGATAAGGCTAAGACTGCATGCGTATTTTGTACCGAGATCAGAAAATATGGACAAAAAATCTTTGAATGTTGCACAGAAATTTTTGTGAAATGATATTCTGAACCGAAAGCTACGTGAAAATGTTCTAAAAGTAGCGTTTTCCATTCAAACTTCTACCCGCCGCGCGCGCCCCCCGGTCAACTTGACCCCATTTTTGTCATTTGTCTTGACCCGGAAAAGCCAGGGTCTACCAAAATGGAGTGGCTAAGTCAATGGAATGTTGTCAATAATGCTTATACGTGCCCTGATTTGTGGTTAATTATATAATTATATTAATTATGTCCGGTGATGATGTACGTACACATTTTTGTTCAAGGCTTTTTTATCTAACAATGTAGGTACAGTTATTTGATGTTTGTATCATGAAAAGCGACACGTTTTTTACGAATTTTACTCATTTCGAGCACTGCTGGCAAGCGTTTCATCGGCAATGTAATCGGCCAAATTCGTTCTTTCCCGGGGAAATTCGCGACCACCGATTCCAGAACCGAATTACTCAATGATATGGTCAGATTTATAAGTACGCCGATCGATCCAGTACACCATTGATGACCGTCATAATCCACGTCATGTTATTCTCAGTAAAGGGTTAATGAAAAATATTACTACTATCATCTCAGCTTGAGACGGGGTCCGGAACGCGGAAGCCAAAAACTACACCACTGGAATAATCAAAGACAAGGTTGTACCATTATCAACGGAAACTAATAATATCACAAGACAAATTTTTATAAGTTTCCTGTTGAATTATTCAGCTCACGGGCGAATTTTTACAATGTACATTTGCGCCTGGCTACTATTTTTTCGACCGTTCCCAGGCGAATTTGCAGGGATTTAAGGCGCAAAATTGCACCCCTTCGCCCGTTTATTTTGAGGGACTGGATTTTCTGAATACAACAGACAATCTTCAAGTTACCTGAATGTATGCATTCCTCAAAAGGCAAACTCCCTGCCATTCCACCCCAAGCGCAATCAACTCGCTACATCGTTTTTTCTAACTCCAAGTGCATTTGCAGGTCCTAAAAAAAATATACCAAAGAGAATTGAGAATTATACAACCATGAATGATACGACCCAGAGTTGTGGAGTTAAAAAGTGATAGCCCTCTTTTCGGTTCTTGTTGCGACCTGAAATGAAAACAAGTGTAGCTTCCACGCCCAGTCTCTGCTGATGAATATGGCTGGAAAGCAAAAAGGTTGTGCAGAGAATGCAAGATCCCCAACTATACCTACTCTGTCATCTTTTCCTCCCTCTATACAAGATATTCCTTCCCCCAGTCCTGTAGTAAATAAAGGAACCACAGATGCTATATCAGGCCACATATCCAGTTTTTTAGACGTGAGTCTGTAGATTAAATGGTACAATCTTGGATGACCATGGATGTACATGTAGATGCAGAACCTGGAAACTATTTAATACCATATTGCACCCTTGGGGGCCTTGTCTATATGATCTCCCAAAGGTTGGTATGAGTTTCTTTGAAAATTAAATTGGGGAAATTTCCTTATGTGGAATCTTGGGTATTGGACGAGAACCGCCTGTGGTAGTGGCAAAGGTGTCCTGGGGTAAAGTTCGATAGTGTGTAGGAACAAGTTAACAATACTACAGGTCGCGTCTGATAAGTTTCCATAACGGATACTAAGCCAACCCTAACCTTGGTACCCTACCAGCGCCGCCGGCAACCACCGCATAAAGCCCTGAACTGGGCACATTCTAGTTTATTCTCAAAACCAGCCCGTGTGGATTTCACTCACCAGCTTTCCTATATCTTGGAAGTGTTGTGTTCTTCAGCTGTTCGCTCATAGCCCCCACGGGCTCTGCTTAGCTTGCTGCATTAATGTCTCTCCACGAAGTCCCTGAACTTGGGAATCCCTTGTTCTGTGGTGCCACCCAGAAAAGTTGTATCCTGTCATAGTTCGTCCTCTGCAACTAGGAATTCCCGACCACTCTTTGGTTTTCTTAAGACAGTTCTCGTATGTTCCTATACAGGGTGTCTCAGAAAGAACGTTACCCTCCAGAAACGGCCATTTTTGCTCACTTAATCAATTCTTATCCTCGTTTTAGCTTTATATTATGAAAATATGTACTTTTATGAAAATATGGTGAAAACAAGAAATAAAACGTTGAAAAAATAACCAACAATGACTATTTCCCTAAAAATGACGCAAACCTACTTTGTCCACGGCTAGCAATAGCAGAGCGACGTGTACATTGTATTTCTTGTGGATTTGAGCACACTTAGTCCTCAGATTCAATTAATTTGTTCACATGTAATGCCTAAAAAGCACCTGAAACATTCATTAATTTGTTCTTCAGAATGACGTGACCCAAATCCCCTCACCCGCTCCCATCATAATACCAATATGAATTTGGTGAAAGCACACTTGAATTTGGTGAAAGCACACTTTTAAATTTCAAATAATGGCATTGACACATGGCTCCTACATGGCATATTCTACTGAACTGATCTTGAGTTAAAGGAACATCGTTCATCGTGAATGGGTAAACGTTTTCCCACAATGTAGGGTTCCTAGTAAGATGGCAATCACGGGGAGCAGAGAAAAAACTCTGGAGCATGGCGAGACTCTAAAAAGGTGCAAGGAGAGAGATATGGTCGTCAAAGAACAGGACAATCAGCCGCAAATAATGCTGCAGTTCATAGAGAACTGAACAATAAACTCTAAAAAAAGCAACGGACCTTGGAATTTGAGAGTATTATTGACCAGAAGGGTCTTAAATATTTTTATGTCGGGGATATTTGCATCCATGGTTTCCTCTGCTAATGCTAGCCGTGGACAAAGTAAGCTTGCATCATTTTTAGGGAAATCATTGTTTGGTTATTTTTTCACCGTTTTCTTTCTGGTTTTCACCATATGTTCATAAATGTACATATTTTCATAATATAAAGCTAAAACAAGGATAAAAATTGATTAAGTAAGTAAAATTTGCCGTTTCTGGAGGGTAACGTTCTTTCCGAGACACCCTGTATGAATGTAATACGGAAATAATTTTACAACATACGCTATCCCCGGTCCTGATGCATGCAATGATTTCACCATGTACGTAGCCAGAGGGTGCCGAGGGAGCGTGCGCACCCCGGGGTTCATGCCAAAACATACAAAATTAGCCTATTTCGGCTATTAGAGCTCCTTCCGCACCCCGTGGTCCAGCTCAAAAAGCCAGGTCTGAATACGCAGTGTTCACCCATCACTAAAATTAGTCAGTTTTGTACAAATTAGTCCTATGAGACTTTATTTTGTCAGTCAAAATGAATTTATTTCAGTTTTTTGTACATTTATTTTTCCATTAATTTAGTAAAAACTTGCAGTTAAAAAAATATTGATAAATACTGTTATAGCAACTGTTTCTATACAAGGATCTAGCAGTGGGTAATTCTATGAAAAATGGATCCACTAGCTTTTCATTAACATCAAGCCACAAGCCCCGGGCCCATAATCCTATGCGGATACAATTCTATCTTCAGGAATGGATACCCTCATGCATTTTGAGGCGATCTGGAAACCCCCACATGTTGCCAAAATGTACATTTGGAGTTTTGACTCTCATGCAAAGTTTGAAATATCAAGTTTCCATACTGTTTACTCTTCTTCTTCTATGATACTCATATCAAAAGTTATGCCTTAGACAATCTGACAAAAATCAACTCCCCAATAACAAGTTTAAGGTATTTTCTTTATTTTTTTCAAAATTGGCCTTCCGACATATACGACGGGTTTTCCCAGATCACATCAGCATATGGACGCGTTGTTTCCATAAGGTGTACCCACTTATTCGGACGCACTTATAAAATTCGCAAAACTCGATGGAACAAAACCCACACAGAATGTGTTTATTCCATTAAGGTTACTGTTCGATAAGTGAGTCAGAAACAGGTGGATACGGATACATCTATATGGGTGACCTATTTTAGAAAATTTTAAGGCAAACGCATCATAACGTTTCTTTTCTTGCAATTTTTTGTCAATGTATATCATAAAGCTTATTAATGGGTGATCTTAGAATATTTAAAACTAGTACCTTTACCTCAAGCTTTAATAACCTTGGAACAGGCAACTTTGCCTCCACCACTATGAGAACTTTGTAAAACGTTGGCTTGCCCCGAGCAAGTCGTCTATGTTGCAACAAAATTGTTGCAGCGCATCACAACCACTCCTGCTTGAACTGTCTTCCACCTTGAAGCCGCTCTTCTTCAGCCAACCGCCTTTCAATCTACAATGGTGGTCGGATAAATATTATATTCCAATTTTGTGAGGCTAAAGAGACCACAAAGACAGTACCAAACAAATGCGCCCTATTTTTATTTTTTCCAGATCTAGAATATTTAATCACATCTGAAACGCCGTCTTTATATGTAATGAGCAGTGATCAGTAATTTGCCTGTCTTGCACACAAAAATCGGATGCAGCCAAGTTTCTCAATTTTCAATGGGTGCGAAAGAAAAAGCTTATGATTTATGAAAGGTTAAAATGTGTGAATTTTGTTATAATGCAAGGCCTCCACATCCATTTTCATGCACTTTATTTGAGTTCATTTTCACTTTAACTTTGGACTGCTTTGCCCATTCTGGTCCTTAAATCAGTTTTGATTCCAGATCTGGAGGGAGGTTCAGGATTACTGAGGCTTGTTGCTCTAATCGAGTAGGTTTTGTAAGTTGATTGGGGGAATGGAGAAAACCCATCTGAGCTGAACTCCAGAGCTATAGCTTGGGGATCCCCCGCAAACTTTCACACCGGTTCCATAGATATCCTCCAATGCCTCGCTCTGATGTCCTCTATGGCATCCGTCCTTGCATTACGGTGTTCTGTAGTAGCCTGGCGATCTCTTTGTTCGTGTGATAGGTCTTTTATTAGTCCGCGGCATCACTGGTAGATAGTGGTATGTCTTTCCCGGGCTTCCCCCGACGTTCCATGTTTCGACATTTGTGATCGCCCTGTTGATAAAGCTGGCACTCGTCCATCAGAACAAGTGTTCCCAACAAATCATGATTCGCGCTGCATTAACAACTCTCCATGCACCGCTGATTCAACTTGTGTACTGTTTGTATAAAGTAAAAATTCTCAGGTCATGCATAGGTAGAAATGTTGTTATGGTATGCCGATGTTGCATCCTATAGTTACCAAATTCCAAATCATTAAGGAAAGGTGTTTCGACAGAATCTATAATACTTTAAAAACAATTTTATCATGTACTCTTTCCTCAATATTACACTGTGTCCCGTGTTTGACAATTAACTCAAAAACAAAACAAAATACAACAAAAATGGCCATTAGACACCTGCAATGCACGCCTACGCTGGTATATGGCCATGGAGAAGTACAAATCCGGTTTTTGTATAGCATATCAGAGGATGTTCAGCATTACTGATGCTTGGTTGCTCTCTCGATTAAGGTGTGGAAGTTGAGTGTTGGAATGGAGAAAACCCATCTGAGCTGAACTCCAGAGGCTAGTATCTTGGGATCCCCCTCAAACTCTTCACCGGTTCCATAAGAGATCCTCCAATGCCTCGCTCTGATGTCCTCTATGGCATCCATCCTGCTTACTGTGTGTCTGTCGTAGACGGGCGATCTCTGTGTTTGTGTAAGTCTTGAATTAGTCCCGGCAATCAATGGTAGATAGTGGTTTGTCTTTCCCGGCTCCCCCCGCTTCCATGTTTCGACATTGGGATCTCCATTGTTGATAAGATGGCACTGTCCATCAAGGATACAAGTGTCAACAAAATCAATATTAGCTGCAAACAACTTCATCCATTGCACCGCTGAGTCAAAACCTTGTGTAAGATGTTGGTATAAAGTAAAAAAGTCTCAGGTTAGGCAGAGGTAGAAATTTGTTTATATGGTAGTGCCGATGATGCAGAGCTTATAGTTACAAATTCCAAATCATGAAGGGAAAGGTGTTCGACAGACATCATAAACATTAAAACCAATTTTATCATGTACGTCGCAATCATAAATTTGACACTGTTGTCCGTTTGTTTGACAAAATAACGTCACAAACAAAAAAAATAAAACAAAAATGGCCATTAGACAACTGCAATGGCACGCCTACTGGTTATAGGCCATGGAGAAGAAGATAGGGACAAATCCGGGTTTTTTTGATCAGCAGATCTAGAGGGATGTTCAGCATTACCTGATTGTTGTTGCTCTTACGAGTAAGGTTTGGGAAGTTGGTGGTGGGAATGGAGGAAAACCCATCTGACTGAACCCAGAACTATAGCTTGGGGATCCCCCCTCCAACTCTTCACAGGTTCCATAGTAGAGATCTCCCAATGCCTCGCTTCTGATGTCCGCTATGGCATCCATCCTTGCATTATGTGTGTCTGTAGAGCCTGGCGATTCTCTTTGTTCGGTTATAGGTCTTTAGTTACGGATCAATGGTAGATAGTGGTATGTCTTTCCCGGTTTCCCCCGACCTTCCAATTTTTCGACATGGTATCTCATTGATGAAATGCTGGCCTTCTCGAGGACATGCACTGAAAGCTTTCAGCTCAGGCATTACACTGTCAAGACTTTATGGCAGTGACCTTCTTTAAAGTTCCACAGTACAATGTCCAGCAGGAACAAGGTGTTACCAACAAATCAATAAGTAGCTGCTGCAACAACCTCATCATGCCATGACCGGAGGCAAAAACCTGCATATAGCTGTTGTGCAAAGTTAAAAAAGTCTCAGGCATAGGTAGAAACTTGTGATGGTAGTGCCGCTGGCATATAGTCGCAGTGAACGTGGTACAATAATATACACACATATATATATTACATATATACAATTGATATCCTATCAACACAGGCCAAAAAAGTGCTCGATACTGCTTGATGCATAGAGCATATTATATAGCGCACTAGTAACGCCGCATCCAAAGCTCTAACTTTCTCTGCTTTTCAAGCTTTAGCTTCTTCCCATGCTTGCTTGATGAGTTCTATCAGTTGAAGAGGTCTTGTTGACCCTTTGGCTCTCAATGTATTCCATTCTCCATCATTTTTGAACCCTGATTACCATACAAAATTATTTGTATGGGTTCAAATACACTGCGCTCTCGTTTTGTGTTGTGTTTTAACTGTATCATTGTACCCTAAACAGAAGCAGCGGTAAAATAGGCCTGTTGACATTTTTCCTCAGTGTCTTTCAACTTGTTTCAAGCTGCATATCTCTTCTGCTCGTATTAATCCCTTTCACTGTTACATAGTTCTCTCACTCGATATACTGGAGTGCAAACGAAGCAGGGGTGTACTTTCACGAGTTCAATTGTTTGCTGTGGGGTAAGAAGGTTTGCTGTTGACCAACGTTTGTTCCCAAATTATTGTTCCCTCATACAACTATATACGCTTTTGACACAGCGGGATCGGCATGTGATGGAATGTGGGTGGATAATCTGGAAACTGTCGCACTAGGCACACACACCAAATTGTGTATGGAGGACACACCGATGCGTGTACAAACAGTTGGCAGTGGCAAGTGGAACTCGCGAAACCACAACACAACAAACTTACTTGTCTTTCAACAACACAAAAAAATTTACACATTAATGTGCTAAAGTGACGGAGATGATTTTTTTAGGATACGAATTTCTCTCAAATTTCAACTCACTGGATCGTTGTAACTGGCACCTACCGAGAACGTTCGAAGTTTAGTAGACAAACAGGTGCAAAAGAAAAAACACGCAAACATTGTTATGAACTTGCCTGCTATCCGTAATCGTTCCCCATAAAAACCATGCTTTGACTTCTTCTGTCGTTCACGACAAAACTACTAAAAATCATCATCTTATTACATAAAGACGGCGTATTCGGCTGTGATTCACTTCAGGTGTGATGCAATACATTCGTAGCATTCCAAATATGTAAAACCGGGGTTCCAGAAAAATTGGGGGCGCTTCTTCCTGGAAATCTCCTCATATCTCTTTATGATAAATCTCGAATTCACTACAGTAGTGGTGGTGGTTATTTGGCAAATAGCACTTAATTGTGAGATTTGACATGAGTGGTCAAAATTTTGTTAAAAAGAAGCTAGTTTTCTTATTTATTTCAAGATAAAATACCATCCCCTTTAAGTGCTTAAAAGTTGAATAAAATATTGGTAAAAAAGCAATGCAAATGTATTTAAAAAGTACCAGTTGGGTTTTGGACCATTTTAAAACCGCTTTAAAAACTGGTGGTTAAAACTTGAGTTGTTTCAACCTTTAAAACCATCCTATCATCCTGTGGCATTTCCTAGTATATTTAGAAAGACCCCTGTACAGCTTTCATTTGTGTTCCCTTAAATGGTTGTCCAGCCTCCCTGTTGTTACAACAACCGTACCCCGAATAGATAACGGGCAGTTTCTTATATAGGTTGTTGGCTTGCCCTTTGAATGCTTTGCACCGTAAGAAAAGGAAAAATACATTTCAAAGACATCAGTTACACCAGGGCAAGATTCTTTTAGCTCTAAAATTAATAGTTCATGCCTTTATAAATTCTCACATGACATTGTAAACTATTTGAATAGTCAGAGACATAACATTGCATCTTGTCTGTGCTCAGATTTAGTTTTGTTTGGTTGGTGGTGTTTTTTTTTTTCTGTGGATTTGTTGGCTTTGCAGTGTGTGTTCATGGCGCCAGTTGTAATCTGTTCCGCTTTGTATGAGTAGCTACAACCATTGAGGAAAGGTGGAAACATGGTGCAATGAACGATGATGACATATTGGCAGTCCTAGATTGGTCTTGCTCCACGGCTTCAGATTGGCAGGGAGGAAGTAATGATCATGCAATTGCATTGTATTTGGAAAGACCAGGCATACAAAGGTTTCTTCCAGGTGTCGATCTGCATGACAGACCCCAATTCAACCACTTTCCTTGTTTCGCACATTCGTACGAGACCAACATGTTCTTCCTCATCTACATCTTTTTGGGCTAGTCTGGTGAGGTTGTTTCTGCCATTGCCATTTTTTATTGAAACTCTACAAATTAGGCCTAGGTCTATCCTGCTCATGCTCAGAATCAATGCTCCTCCTTAGGAATTTTCTCCTAAATAACGATTCTTCTTGTCAGACATAGGTAGGCCTACTACTAATTGGGTACTCAGATATCTCATTAGTAATGTTCCAATATGCATTTGTTACGGAATAATCAAGATGAAAGGTTTTCAAGGCATGATTACCAAGTCCAAGCATTTTTAAAAAGGCTGACTTAGAGATTTCAAAATAATTTTTTTTGTTGTATTAAAAATAGTCATCAGAACTAAAGAAGCCATCTAAAATGCTTAATTTCCAAAGTTAGAGTGAATCGGATTTTTTTCAGTTTTCATGCAGTAAACATTTTAGCACAGTATATCAGTGCAAGAAAGTGTAAACAAAAATTCCGATCCGGAGGTTAAAACGAAGTTGTGAATTTCTATGAGGACTTCGATTTGAGCTTAGTTATTTCACCCAGTGATTTAGTTATGGCCAAGCATTAGTGGATATGACAAACAAAACACGAACTTGTTTGAAAAAGAGTGGACCTTCATCGTAAAATCTGAGTCAGCCTTTAAAGTGCAAAGTTCATACATGGTAAACGACGCAATGTAAATCGTGTTTATCACCTTATTCATGAGTATCATGACCGATAAGGCACATTATCTGTAAAAGTTGTAAGGGCGAAAGGCTTATTGGACTAATAAGTCTAGATCATAGTTAACATTAGTCCATTTACAATTGTGTGGCCCAACATCATTGAAGTGATCATAAATAAAAAAATCTGGCAACTTGCAAATGAACTGACATGTCTTAAAGAGACATGAGGAAGATTTCCAGGTAGAAGCGCCCCCCAATTTTCTTGCACCCCGGTTTTTTTACAATTTGGAATGCTTACCATGTATAGACACACCTGCAGCGAATAAGCCGAATACCGCCCTCTTTATGGTAATAAGATGATGATTTAGTAGTTATGTCGTGCATGACAGAAAGTCAAAGCCTGGTTTTCTATGGGGAACGATTAAGATGCAGGCAAGTTCAATACAAGGTTTGCTGGTTTTCTTTGGCACCGTTTGTCCCAATAAACCTTCAAAAGTCTCCCGGTAGGTGGTCTACAACCACTCCAGTGAAATTTGAAGAAAATTCGTATCCTAAAAAAATCATCTCCATGTCACTTAAGTGATGAAAAAAATTTACACTTAATCACACATGCACAAATACATTGGTACAAAATTTTATTCGCAGACTGTGACTCTGACTACCGTAAGGGAAACAGTATTAAACTTGGTCTTGAAAAATTACATATACATCTGTTAATTCCTGCCTCTGTGGAAAAATACACCCGACATTCCTGCAAGACCGAAACCAATGTCAATGTTTACAATGGCAACGCGGCAACTGCGAAAAACATAGATGCATGTTAATTTGTACACGCAACAACTTACTAAAACATGGCCGCACGTGCATGTGTATGTAGATGCCTATTCAGAAAAGGAATTGTGACGGATCGTTATAGTTATAGCACACACGCATAGTGTTGTTAACGCTTAGGTAGGGCTAGCCTAGGACTATAGCATGAGTGATTAGCCCGTTAGCCTTCTTTACATTGCTAACTCATCACACTGCGCAGGCACATCCTTCAGGCTAGCCAAAGTGTACCAGGGCCTTAGCCTAAGACATAATCAGAAATTGGCCCTCCCTAGGCTAGGCTATGCCATGGCCAATTCATGATAGGCTATCTCAGTTTATTTCATGATTTTGAAAATGAACTAGAAGGAAAGCAAGTCTAACAAAAGTGTTACATTACAAGGCAGTGAGTGCATGAGTGGTAGATTCATCCTAAATTCATGATTGGACTACAGTTTCCACAGTACATGACAGTCTCAGAGAAGAATTGTGGCTAACAAAAGTAACATCATGACAATTTACCTGATTTAGGTTAGTGAGTATACGGGGTTATAAAAAAAAAACTACCGGCATTATCACAAAGCAGGCATGAGTACAAGGGGCCATGGGTTTTACCATTGTATGGCATGCTGGGCCACGATCAATGACATTTTTTTTTAAAATGTCACTACATGTTACATTTGCGGGAGGAAAACTGTAGTCTGTACTATTATGTCTGGAATCAAATCTTGAGACGCGTCGCTAAAAGAGTGCGTTGACTGCGTAGGCACAGCTGTATGGACCTATTAACAGGCATCCTAGTACGTATTAACCGTTGCGCGATTGGCCCAATGACAGCAGAGGTCATTGCACTTTGTGCTGTGCTCGGCGCCACAATAACTACACTGCACGTCTGCGCCAACCGGCCCCAGAGAGCGATGCATCTTAGATTTGATTCCAGACATAATACTGTTTTACTTAGACTTAAGAATTCGTAGGATCGGGGATGACTAACCAGGTGAGAAAAAAAATTACCAGCAAGCAAGATGTCGAGCTTCTATGAAACTGTGTTTGTCCTGGTTTTACATGTTTTATCACTAGCGATTTTGACTTATTTACTGGGAATTACAAGGGAAGCCAAACATTACGGCATTATCGTGTTTCACGGCCCCCCCCTCTGCGAAGTTAGTTAGTTTGAGTTAAGACACAAAAGAACGAAAACATAATATCGCCCGGATATAAAGGCCATGAAATGAGAGATTTATTATTTCATGGGTAGGTGAACACCAGAATTACTTTTTGATAGTCATTCATAAAGTCCTTAGAATATCTGTATTTTCATTGTATAAAAGAAAGTAGTAACATATCCTATATTCTAAACCATCCCTATCAAGAAATGTTAGAACGAACCCATAAATTGAAGGTTCTGTTGTGTGTATGCAGCTTTTTCCTGTTCAGTACACTCGGTCAAACAGGAATCAATTGTGGGTACGGGTCCAGTCGGACAAATCCAGGACAATCCATTCTATGTAGTTGATCATACTGAATTTTATTTACATCATTGGAAGTGTTCAATTGATAGTTTCGAATTTGATCCGCGAAGTAAATCTTACTTCTAGAATTAAAAATGATAACCATACCAGTGTTCATATAAAACTTTTTATGACCATGTATGATTATATGTCTTGTAAGCTAATGAGTACGAGTTTATACTTAAAAAAATGATTTTATTGGTGCTTCCCTGACGAGCTTCTTTCCGCTCGCGTTTATAAAATTATAAGAATTTTTGTCAGATCTCGCTTCGTACGTGTCTGGTTGTTAACCAATGGCAACGTCTCTAACTAAAATAGGATGTCTTGGCCGACCTCCCGCTGTGAAGACATTATGAATTTAATAAGGGCGTCATTATTGGTAAAACATTGTTGTTTAATATGTCCAAGCATAATTTTAAACATCAGCACAACATTATCATAGGTTAATGTTAAAAAAAACAAGTACATACAAAAAAATATGCGATGAGGAAAACAAAATATCCAACAGAATGGAGAATAAATATTAAAATAAATACTTTGTTTTAATTTTTTAGGTTTTTTCTTTTTTTAAAATTTTTAAAATGGTAAATCCGTGTCCGGTACCCGTTGATTTTTAACCCCATAGGAGTTAATAGGTAAGAACGAAAAGGGGAATCAAATGAGGGTCGGCTTTTCGTAAACCTACAGGTCAGACTAAGATTTTCAATAGCTTCAATACGTGTATACGTGTTAGTCTATAGGAGCTCGCTTAAATGGTGTTGTTCCGATTTATGTGTATTGTGTTCTCGACTTGATAAGAGAGCATGGCACTTGCACACAAGTACCGTGCGGAACAAACTGGACAAGGTTTTGAGGTAGATGCAATAATGCATTTTGCAACGCCCTATTCAATAATGTGCTATTTGATGTGTTTTCTAACCACTAAAAGGTGGTTTTTTTTTTTTTGTCAATCTTGGGAATGAAACGCGATTTCGAGGGGCTCAAATTTCAGGATTGATAACAATGTGAGAAAAATACGGCTTTCATATGATATCAAAATCGATACTACGTCCGGAGGTTAAATCAGGGGGGTCCCAAATACGACGGAACACAACCTTAAATGCGCGCTATAACACTTAAGGCAATTCGAACAAGACTGAAAACAAACACCAATCTTGGGTCATTCCCCTTTAAATGTTGTTTGAAGCTATTTATCGTATCATGGCCGGTCGCTAATAATCTAATCACCGACACATAGATTTTAACTGAAGTGGTCAAAATCATTATCAAAAAAGCTTATTAATAGTTCTTATTTATACAGATAAATCAAGCCAGACCCCTTCTCTTAAGTGTTAAAAATATAAAAAAAGAACAAATTAAAAAATTAATGAAAAAGTTAAAAAGTACAAGTGGGTTTTAACCACTGTTTAAAACCAGTTTTTAAAACTGAGGAGGTTGTTAAAAAAACCAGTTCAACCATCCTGTGGCATTTCGTAGAGAAGACACTTTTTTAAAGTTCTAAAATGTGTGCTTTCTCTACTTGAGAAAATTTTAGGAAATTTGATATATGGAAGTCCGTAGTATAGGATTCCAGGAACTTAATTTTTCCATGGACATGGAGGGTGGTGGTTTGAAGACACCTTGTACAATATCGTCATATTTACACAATGAGGAAGGCAATGGTCCTGGGCCTTACACTCATTTTGCTCACGAGCTTTCTATGTCGTTTACAAAACAGTGACAAAGCATGCTCTTGGAAAATATACATTAAAATTGGCTTTTTCAGAAGAAATGTAATTTAGTTTCATCTTTTGCCATAAAAAAATCCAAAGCATTAAAGGGGATGGCCCGCCCGATTTAAGTCTTCTATAAACTTTTCATCTCAATAGAATGACCTTCACCCAAAACCCCATTGTAAAGTTTTGCTGCATATTGCAACCCGTTTTGATGCGAGCGCTAAAAACGTGATTTTGGCAATCCCCATAGGTACTGTTGTAAAATTTCAATTATTGGTCGACCAAAAAGGGTACATTTTTGCTCATTAACCCCAAACCAAACATCCTTTAGCCCTAGAACCTACCTTAGTTGACTTTGACCGTGGTCCAGACCTTTGAATCATTCACATATGAAGGAACCCTATTGCACCTTCACCCAAGTCTGGTTGAAATCGGACTAAAAAACTTTTTCGAAGGAGACGCGAAAAACGAAAACCTAACCAAACTGGAACAACATCCATACATACATACACCCATCCATACACATACATCCAACCATGCGCACCTCGCAATATCCCCCTCTCTTTATCAAGCAGGATAAAACCTGAACATGACAACTTGACTTGCCCTTCATGTGTCCCCCTTTTGTGCCAGCCTCTGCTTTGTGGCATAAGGATATTGTTCAAATCTGCTCGTTGCCACTCACTCTTATATTGTTTTGGCCAAAATTTCAATTTTTGGGAATTGTTGCTTTGTCAAACTCTGGTCCTCTGGATCACCGTCCTAATCCTATTCTTAAATGTACATATAGCTTTATATTTTGCTGTTATTTACATGAGTGTTCCTGTTGCTCAGGTGTGGGTAGCCTCGTGCAACAGCGAATTCAACGGCATCAACGCCGTTGCTATCTTTTTCAAGACTTTACTGTAGGAGGGCGCTCTATGCATATCGAACGGTTACAACAGACTTGACTAAAGACTAGGGCCTGTTCACAATATTTAAATCTCAATGACTGTTATTGTAATTAACAACTATTTGCAAGCGAGTTTAATCCACCAACCTCGACAGATTTTGACAATAAAATGTTTTCCTAATTATCATGATATGACTAAGATCTTTTTGAACAAAGGTTTAGAAGAGTTGATTTTGTAATGTCACTGAGACATACACTGCCATAGTAAATATATGCAGCATCAAACAGTTTCGCACAATTATCGTTGTTTGGAAATCCCCATGCCAAAATCGAGGCAGGTTCTTGTCTCGACACCCCCTGAGCATGTCCATTGATGACATCTGGAACACTTCCTTCACTGGTACGATGACTATCGTCTGTGAAGCATGCACAGTTCCCTACGATCTCGTCACATTTCAAACCATGCTTCTCAAAAGTGAATTCTTGTTGCTTTACTTGCAGTAGGATGATTTGATATGGAACAAGATTAATCACATACTTGAACACACGGGAGGTAGGAAATATGGTTGACAAGTTTTTTGTGATTGTGGACAAAATCCTGATCCAATTGCATAACAAAGAAGGTATTGGCCATTGGACCCTTCCATTGTTCTCTTCTGGCGAGAAGATTGAAGCCTCACTAGGTGACCATTACAGGGCCTATGGTTGGTTCTCAAGCACCTTCACCTGTTATCGCAACTCACCCCACTGCTTATCTACAAATTCTTAGTCAAGTTTGTTGACTGGGGCATGATCAGCACTGGTAGCTTAGGAAGTACAGGAGTAGTGGATTGGAATATTACACTCGGCCATGTTGCTTAATTCTGTTCTTAGCAAATGCATCACTTATGAACATTGTACCCTTCTTCTGCCTTCACCTACTTCAATCCCATCTATATACACATTATGTTCATCGGCAATTTGACCACAAAGCCCTAACAGTGTGTCTGTGTGCCTGTGCATATCTACTTACTTTTTGTGTATGTCTGGTGGCAGATTTTTCAATTCAAACTTCTCGCAGAAGATACACATAGGTGGGTGATGCACTTTCCTGCTGGCTGTAAGGGAGAAGCAGTAAACTAGGCGCTCTCATTATATATGCAGCCCCTGATAAATTGAGCAATCCCTGTGCTTGTCAGCTGACTTTCCATATATGCTACAACCAAATTTTTACGCCTTGGTTTAACCACAATTCTCCACCGGCTTAGGTAACTGATGGCATCCTCCTCCTTGCTCTTGGTAGGTCTCGCTAAAAATTGTGAAAACATCACATATTTCACAAGCAAAGCCGTAGACCCTACCCAGCTGAACTAAGATGTCAATGGCTGAAGGAGCTTGCCCAGGGCTTGGGAGGGCTTGCGAAAGGCAGTGAAGCGGGAACGTCTTGGCTATCCTAGATCGCTTGTCAGCTTTCCAATAAAAAACAGTGGAGGATCTCCACCATCTGTAGGCATGCTGTGCTCATACTCAAGTGTACTCCGCTGTTAGGTTACAGCACCCTTGCCAGAGAAATATCCTAAGCCATCTGTAAGTTGCGACTTGCGCATTGCTCTCCAGTGATGTCATGACATCTGTACTCACCACCCTTGACTTCAGAGCAGCCATCCCTAAGCTGCCCTAGGGCTGGCAGACATCAAATCTTCAAAAGACTTCTTGTTGAGGGTAGGGTAAAGAAGTCCTTCAACTTCTGGGCAAAGTCATCATCCATAGGTGTGGAGGGTTCTTCAGTCCGACACACCTTCCACTTAATTTCCGTTTGCAACATTTCAATGTCTCGCAATCATGAATGCTGCCAATCTCATCGTTGAACTGGCAGAGAACTTGTAGAGTCTTCCCATCTTCCTTAGTCGTTTGTGGGCACTATTTTTCACCAACCAAGGTTCTCAATGTGACCCCTCACATTGTCTTGTCATCGTACACAACAATCCCGCAAAAGACTGGAACATCCCCGCGCTTTCTTAATGCAGCAAGCGTGATACTTTGCTGTGATTGAATAAAATCATTCTCGAAACTCCAAGGGAAAGCAGAGCTGGTAGCTTGTTTTATCCCTTCCCCCTCCCCATCAGACAATGTTGAGACCCCCTTCACAACACGATCAAACGTTGGCTTCTGACACATTGTACGGGGGCGGGGGCATTTATTTACCCCTGAATGCGCTTAATTGTTCCCAGAATTTTTTCGAGGATTGTAGATTTGTCTATGCCTTCATTTGTGTTTTCCCTTTAAGTGGTTATCAAGCCTCCCCGTTGTTACAACAACCGTACACCCAGGAACAGGGCAGTTTCTTATGTAGGCTGTGGGTTTCCCTTGTTGCTTGTCACTGTAAGAAGGGAAAATTAATTTTTTTAAATGCCTATCAGTTTCACGATTTGAGCTTCGTAATAAGGCAAGTATTCTGTTATGTGTTTATAATTAAAGGGCCAAGCATCAATTTGCACTAGCGTTGGCAGTCTGTGCACATAGCTTCATCTCCTCTCTTGATAAAGTTCCAGGAAATAGTTGCTCCAGCTCAGCCATTTTGCTTTTGCTTGTTGTTTTCTTCTACATCCTGGTATGTCCAGGGGCACAAGCTAAAATCATGATGTTTCACTTGTAAAATATTTCCTTCCTTGGTCCGTCACACCCAGAGATAACCCTTGGTTGCACACAGCAACAATTGCTCAATGGTGCATCATCACGGTAACACAAGCTTGTATTTGACACCACCTCCCTCTTTGCTTTCCTTACAACACTGTCAATCTCTTTTTGCAGACATGAGAGCAATTTGCAGTCTTATTCCCTGGACATAGACCCCTCCCTCTCCCTGGTCTTCATCTTCTGCACATTCTGCATTAATCTGAGGGGTGGACCGTACCTTTATTTCTATTTAGCAGTCAATTGTCTTACCGACTGCTTGGTTTTTGTGTCGCCCTGCCCTAAGGAAGGAAGACCATAGGGATCACTTTGTCCCTGTTGTTGTCTTTGTTGATGTCTGTTGTTGTCTGTTTGAAAAAGGGTTCACATTTGCCTGTAATATCCTCATTCTTTTGACGTGATTTAAACCAAACTTGGATCACAGGTGCAACATGACATCCCCCATACGTTGATGAGTCAGAGGGTCAGAGGTCACATGCCAAGGTCCAAAGGTCACATGCCACGTCAAAGGTCACATCCAAGTTCAAATTTCACATCCAAGGTCAAGGTCCATGCAAGGTCAAAGCGCATGTGAGGGCAACTTGTAAAAGGCTGAAATTGTAAATTGACCTCATTTGAAAAGTTTGAATTCAATTGAAAATGTAAAATTAATTCAATTGGAAACCAAACTTGAGTCATAAAGTAACATGGGGATCCCTCATTTCTTGATGAGGTCCAAGGTCACATATCAGGTCAAAGGTCCGTGTGTTAGCCTATCATTCACTATCTGCGACGGCAGGCAAAACAAGCCGGTCCGAAGACGATGCTAGTTTTTTTATGTTAGGGAATGGGTTCCCTTCTTTTTGATTGTGTGCTTCTTTGGATATCATTGGTTCATGGATATGGTGTGGCAGGCAGCTGTGGCCAATATTTTCACTGATTTTGCAGAGGCATTGAATTGCATCTTTCTGGCCATGATCTGTTCAGAAACTTGCCCGCCCACAGTTTAAATGCTGGGTTATTTGTTTCCCAATTTTCCCTTGGAATTCTGCTATAGATAGCACCTGTAATTTTTAGACATACTGAGATTTTGAAAAACAAAAAGCCATTTCCAAAATAAGATCCACAAGGGAATATTATTTTTTTATTATACTCTTCCAAAGTCAAAAACATTTTAGTCTGTTCCATTACAATGCTTAAGGGATTAGCAGCGATAATGCAAAGAATCGGAAAAATGTGGAAATCCGCATGATTTTAACTTATAAATCAGGGATAAGTGATGTACAATCCCATTTATAACTGCTTTAATGTAGAAAAAACACCAAATAGTGAAAAAAATTAAACTATTTGAGGGAGGAATTTGCAATACCCATCCCCGCCAAATCGAACATACAGCGACGGCATATATAAAAGTCTGCACTAACAGCTGATTGTGCGTTTACACCAGTAAGAATAAACAAATATCAATAATGTTTGTGTGTTGAGGTCAAACTGTATTATTGATCACTGGTGCACAAATAACGCTGAAAATCTGTGATATTCACAAGGAAAAAGGCTTTTTGTGGGCAGCCAGCTTTAGGTGGAGGACCACTTAGCAATCCGTTGTGCGTGTGTCTGTGTGTATGTGTGGATGTATGTGTGTGTGGGTGTGTCACTAAAATGTAGTTTTTTTTTTAAAATTGACCTCATGAAAAGTTGAAGGTCAATCTGGAAAAACCAAACTTCTGTCATAGGTGCCACCAGGGACCCTTATATGTTGATGAGGTCAAAGGTCAGTTGTGCCAAGGTCAAAGGTCATGGAAGCGGCCCACAGCGTATATTCTTGAATATAGTGTGCGTGAAAGCCGAGGAACCGCAAATTCTAGTTTGGTTGATCGCAGTCGGAATTGATATGACGTTATGGAAATTACAGAATCAGATAAAAGTACTGCCTTGTCTTTAATAACAGATTTCAAGCCAAACCACTTGCAGGTTATTCGCATACCAGGCCAGTAACAAAAATATAAAAAATCTGCATTTTGATGATTTTTCGAGGTTTCGGACTAGCAAATCGCTGCTAATCCCTTTAAATCAAGTTACCTGTCACAGAAAGAATGTACAGACACATCGGTGTGAATGCGATGGTGCGTTCTGAGTCAGTTTCTTCCACGAAGAGAATGAAAAGATTTATGTCATTGTTAAATGTTTGGCCACCTTATATAGGTTAAACATGACCAGCTCTGGATCAAGTTTTAGTTGATACTTAGATTTTCATGTTGAATTTCCGTGATTGGGTATTGGTCAGTATGTATGGTCCTGACAAGGAGTGGCTATTGGCCATATGGTCCTGCAAGGAGTGGCAAATGTTTACACACCTTTGCCCTGAGAGTGATTTACAGGCTTTCCTTTAAAAAAAATCTGATGTAGATTTGATGAAACCTGTGTAACAGTTAAGTATTTCAAACTGCTTTACATGTAACGGCAAATTTAAAGTATACCATTTCCGCCCTGTTTAAAAATAAAAAATAAATTTGGTTTAAAAAAAAACACAGCATGAATGACATCAATAGATTATATACGATTTAACCATTCCGCTGGTATTTGGACCACAAGTACGTGCCCCCAGTGGATTCCTTGTGAAATTGTATTTCCTACATTTTATAGGCCCTACTATTTGACTTAACACCTGTTGTAATAAAACGTCACCATGCACACAGTCTCCCCTTGTGGTGTTAGGAGGATTATGGAGTTCACAATCTCCACATGAGGCCCTATAACCACTTTGCCGGTGGAGTTTTTTACAACTCAGGTCACTTACATATAAACAAAACCACGTAAGAAAAAATGTTGTAAAATCCCCCTGGCCCTGATAGTCACCAAAGTTTATGTTTTAAAGGTGGCGTTGTTCCGATTTTGTGTATCTTGTTCTCCACTTTATATGAGGAGCCTGGCACATGCACGCAATTACCATAAAGTATCGTGGGAAACAAACTTGCGGTTTTATAATTAGAAGCGTATAAGTGCACATTGCGATGCCCTATTCACTAGTGCTAATATTGATGGCTAACCCACTTAAAACGGACAGTTGTTTGTTTATATCTTTGCAAGAAGTGGATTTGGAAGATGGATTTGGAAGCCTGGAAAATTTCAGGACGATTGAGAAAAAATACGCCTTTATCTGATATCAAAAATTTATAAATACCGGTTTAAATCGGGGGGGGGGGGGGGGGGGGGGGGGTGGGGGGGGGGGGTCCAGAGGCGATCAGATACATGCACCTTTAAAGTTTTAGTTAGATACCGACTTCCTTCAGGTGTTCAAATAAATCCAAGTTCTGAAGAGACGATCATCAACAACTGCCAATTCTTAGTCATTCATTGCTACAGGATTATTTGCACAATCAGGAGAGATCCATTTTGGACGTTGGTACATTTTGGGACCCCACTTTGTTGCACCCAGTGAATTCAGCAGCCTTTGTACGAGAATAAAGTACAGTATCACGTGCAATTTATTCCATCAAGGCTGCATGAATCTGAATTCGTCTGGGAGCAGGCAAAGTGGCAAGTGCACTGATGTGGAGTGGGGTCGCCAACCCCACCCTGCCCCACCTTTTTACCAAAGCACCCTTTTACCAGCACATCCTCTTAGTAACCCACCCTTTTACCAAAGCACCCTTTTTATCAGCAGCCTCTGGTACCCCACATTTTTAACGGTAACCACGCACCCTTTTGTTCACCGACTCCTGTACCCAACCCATAATTCCCTAACATTTCCAAGCTTCTGCCATTTGTCTACACTAATACAATTACAGTATATGTTATAGTCTTACCTAGAAAGAATTTGTGGCACAATCAACTCCAACTTCCGAGGTCAGTTTGCCGTGTTCCCTGAATGACAATAATACGGATAGCTAGTAAATAAATTTAAAATACATTCCTTAGTTACAAATTGTAGGCATTGTTTTGCAAATGTTATAAGACCGGATTAATTAATATGATTGAAAAGATTAAACAGAGGGACATTAAATATTTGTTATTTTTCAATTGTGTTCGTGCCATGGCGCTACAACAATTGTTACCAATAATCATGGTTCGAAAAAATGGGGAGGAAGGGGAAGGGAAGCTCTTTCCAGGGAATGCCCATGTATTGGGGGGGGGGAAGGAAGGAAGGAAAGTTAAACGGGGAAAAACATTTGGTCTATACGAGAAAATTGTCAAGATGGACATCAAAAAAAGTAACTAAATAGCCAATTAATACACTGGTTTAATTCCCTTAACATTTTCTTTTCTACGTGTGTCATCTCGAGAAAATTGTCTTTTACAGAGGTGATCAATATCGTATCATTATCCTATGTCGCCGAATATGGTTTCATACACATCAGTGTTGCACCCATCGTTTAAAAATAAGCTACGTTATACATGGTATACAATGCATGAAATTTATCGGCACAGTATTATTTCACAAACAGCACGACCACATAGTTATGAGTATGTCGGCAGGATTTATAGCTCATGAGGTTTTGAAATGCATTAAATTCAAAATAAGGGTAATATTGCAATTATGACACCCCCCTGGTGAACGTATAAAATCAAGGGACTCTCCATTCATAAACTGACCGCCGTACCACGTTAGCCAATAAAAAAAAATCATACGCCATAAATTTCCAATAATAAACTGCTAGTTTAACCAAATTGGCCCAAATGGTAATGACCTCAGTCTGGAAAACATATCGCTGTGCGCAGAATGCACAGAAAACGGCGGTCGTAACCGAGAACTCTTCTTCTGCGCATCTGTACAAACCCTATGGGAAAATTTTCTAATAAACTGAAATGGAGCCCTCTTCCTGTATTGTTGTGTCCCCCCTCTGTGATTATTTTACGTGCAACTTCCCTAATATAATTTACTCTTTTCACCTTTCCAAAATGCAAAAACTTGTTTAGATTTTAGTAGGGAACGTATGCTGTTCTTCTTTATCAGTAGACGATTCAGAATATTTTTTTTCAAAACGAAAACCGTTTGCCACGTGTTTCGTAGTTTAGTTGTGTGGGAAGGTCTACTCAAAGCCGACATTGTTACAGCTGACAGGTTAGGTTACGCTAGTGGCTAACTTGCAATTGGTTGCACACGTTATGTGGATCTGGACTCCAAAATTATATATCGTACATGGTATCATTATGTGCTAAAATAGTAAAAAAAAATGAATCATCATAGAAAATAGTTTAATACTGTTAGACTTTTAATGCTAAAAATATGAGTGCTAGTTATTCTTTAGGCCAGGGTTTTAAGCAGTTGGCGACTTTCTCTAAATGATCCCCAGTAACAGCAAATTCATTAGGTTAAAACCGCCAATCCGGTTGTTAAATTAAATAATCAGATATGCCTGGCGTCAAATTATAATACTTTATTTTTTAATATTTAGCGCCATCCTTCAAAAAGAAACAACGAAACTGGGTTCTTAATAACATATACTAACATGCAGAGGTGAAATTTGTTAAGATTGAATGCGAGGAATAAAAAATAAACTATTCAAAATTAACTCCATGTATTTGGTTTATCATGAGGCCGAATGTGAATGTTAAGATCTGCTCACTGAAATAGCTGCATCGATCAGTAAATTGGTGGGCCGTTGATGTCGATGCCTGACGTACATACATACAATTAAGAAAATACAAGGGTGGTATGAAACTTTTGAGTTGAAACTGCAAGACCATTGTTATGTGATTTATGTACCATAATGTGATTTATAGATCTTCTGAAACTAACGAACTACTAGTCTACCAGTCACCAATTGAGGACTGTGACCGTCCATAATCACTTCCTGTTTATTCTCAGTAAAGGGTTAATGAAAAATATTACAACTATACTGGTCCCGAAGAAAACAGATCATCTCAGCTTGAGAGGGGCCGGAAGCCAAGGCGATTTTTTTTTATGCACATTTTTTAACTTTTATGCGTTCGCCGAGGCGAAAGTTAAGTAAAAAGAAGAATTAGTTTTTCAAAAAATTAATCATTTTTGGGTCAAAAAAGTATTTGTTAGACAATTTTCAGTATTTGGCAGGTCTCCTTACCCACGCTTTTTATTTTCTCACCACGCTTTTTAATAGAAAACGCCCGATTTCATTTATTTTTACTGGAGAAAATATCAAAACCCACCCTTTCATGATTGTCTGAGATTTCATTCCCGACGCTTTCTATAAAGGGCGTGCGACTCCACACAGTGAGTGGGTGCGTTCCATGAGTAAATGTACCAACCCTCCCATCTTTCAATCCGTCCAGTAGAAGCACGTAGTATTACACTTGCTGATTGCATTGCACGGCGTACCTAATCATCATCTACCTCGGTGCCATCAACCTCTAGTACCATGCAAACAATTGTTTCTGAGAATTAAATTTTCTCTTTTCCTAGAAGAATGATTATTTTGGAGCAAATATAATGTGATCATCCGGAAGATCATTTTAAGATTGGTCAATATTCTGTAAAGTAAAAAAAACATATTATACACTTTACATATTTATATCCCCTTGGACATCTGGACTCTGCAAGATTTGAGTTAACATGCATTCGGAAATACTACTAATTTGGGGATTAGGACAGTTTATTGAAAAAAAAAAGCATTGTTTACAAGATCACGTGACGATGATCGGCAGCAGTCACGAGGCGACATCCACAGGCTGGAAAAAACAACCAAAGGCATTAATTTGCCGTGATGCCCTGGCCCGGGTGACCTTGGCAAGGTGATGTTGAGCCCGGCATTCTTGTGGATGATGCTCTATCCGTAACGCAATTTGCAATAATTGACCCCTAAGTTAATTACCTACAAAGCAGAAGTAGTAGCGACATAATACTCAGTCTGTATTGAGATCACAGGATACAATGCCTTCATGTTCACTATCCTTTTAACCATTGAAATGGCCTTAAAAAAAAAATGTGCCCTTTTAAAAAAATTGCCTTGAAAAATAAAGTGCACTTTCTGAATTCCTGATTTTGCCACCCTGGCACCACCCTCTAAGTGTGTGACACATGCCAAGTTAAGTTGAACACAATCGTATCTATGACTTTACCAGACATTTTACAAATCCTAATAAACAGGCGGGGTGGTGTTAATGGCCTGTTTCAAAGGTAGATGCAATTTTTGTCAACCAAGTGGGTCATTTTTTCAAAAAAGTAACAAGCTTTCACTTTTTATTTTCCTCCAATGTCTAAACAGGCTTCATCTTGACTTCTATATCTTCTGGTTCTCCATGTCCAAAGGTCCTTCGTCGCCAAAAGTTCTCGGTCTCAATCTCCTGAATCTTCTTCATCCATACCGTCTATATGCTTTAGTTCTACATGATTGATTCCTTTTGAAATTCACCTCGGCTTTTTTCTGTGATTGCAAGTTCTGCACTTCTTTGTAGCCAACATTTTTTTTTAATTTAAATTCTGAGATTGATTGCTAGTGTCAGCATGGAAAATGTCTGGTTGAATACAAGCTAAACATGTCAGTTTGTTTGAGGAATTACTTCAGCTCTTTCTTTGGGACTTTCCTACTACTACATGTACTACTAGATTGTTGAACATGAGTTCTTGAGGAAAACCCTCTTATGATCGTCGTCTTCATGGTCCATTGGGGTATGGCCACTGGTTACATCAAATAGAATTTGTGAGATTTACTTCATGAATTCCTCAAACTGGCAAACCTTGCAGTGACCCCCTTTCTCTTCCACAGCGGAATCACATCCCATCCTTGTACACCAGGCTGTAATAAGAAATGTAGGGAAGGGGGTTAAATAGGTCTCACCGTTCGTTGGGTAACGGGTGGCTATAACAATATTTGTACAGGAGATTATTGCATCTGTTCTTCGCACAACCAGCCAGGGGCCATTAACTTGTGTTTCTTGCACATTTTTCATTAGCGTCGCGGCGAAAGGGTTCAGTACAAAGAAGAATTATTGGTCAAAATTAATCATTTTTTGGGTCAAAAAAGTATTTGTTAAGACAATTTTTCAGTATTTGGCAGGTCTCCTAACCCACGCTTTTTATTTTTCTCACACGCTTTTTACTAGAAAACGCATTTTACTGGAATATAAACCCCACCTTTCATGATTGGTCTGAGATTTCATTTCCCCGACCTTTCTAACGCGTGCGCTCCACACAGTGATGAGTTCAGTAATGTACCAACCCTCCCATCTTTCACCGTCCAGTAGAAGCAGTAACACTTCTGATGACATTGCAATAACGTACCCTCATGCAATCCTCTACCTCTGTTCCATCCACCTCAGTTCCCATGCAAACAATGTCGTTCTGAGAATTCAATTTTCTCGTTCCTAAAAGAATATTATTTTGGAGCAAAATAATGTGATCATCCGGAAGATCATTTTTAGATTTGTCATATTCAGCTGTTAAAAACACATATTTATACACTTCAAAATGATACCCTTGGACCTCTGACCCGCAGATTTGTTTAAACATGCCATTAGATATACTTACTAATTTGGGGATATGACAGTTTTATTTAAAAAAAAATTGTTACAAAATCATTGAGATATCAGGGCAAGGGTCGCCATCCACATGCTGAAAACACCAAAGTGCATTAATTTTGCCGTGATGCCCTGGGCCCGGGGACCTGGCAAGGTGGATGTGATCCCGTCATTCTTGCGATGATGCTCTATCCGTACGCAATTTGAATAATTGACCCCCTAAGTTAATTACTAAAAAGCAGTAGCGACACTACTCGGTCTGTATTGAGATCACAGGATACAATGCCCTTCATGTTCCCTATCCTTTAACATGTGAAATGCCCCCTTAAAAAATTGCCCTTTTAAAAATTCCTTGAAAAATAGGCCCTTCTGATCCTTATTTTGCACCCTGGCACCATCCCTTAGTGTGTGACACAGCCAGTTAAGTTGAATCCAATCGTATGACTTTCCAGACTTTTACAAATCCATTAAACAGGGTAATGGCCTGTTTCATAGGTAGATGCAATTTTTGTCAACCAGGGGGTCATTTTTTCAAACACAGTAACAAGCTTTCACTTTTTATTTTCCTCCATATTCTAAACAGGCTTCATCTTGACCTTCTATATCTTCTTGGTCTCCATGTCCCATAGGTCCTTCGTCTCCAAGTTCTCGGTCTCCATCTCCTGAATCTTCTTCATCCATACCGTCTATATGCTCTCCATATTCTGATTCCTTTTGAAATTCATCTTGTGTTTTTTCTTGATCTGCAAGTTCTGCACCTTCTTTGTCGCCAACATTTTTTTTTTATCTGAGATTGATCTGCAGTGTCAGCATGGAAAATGTCTGGTTGAATACAAGCTAAACCTGTCAGTTTGGTTGAGGAATTCAATTTCAGCATCTTTCTTTGGGACTTTCCTACTACTACATGTACTATTAGATTCTTAACTGAGTTCTTGAGGAAAAACCCTCGTATTATTACTCACTTCTTCATGGTCCATTGGGGTATGGCCGCAGTACTCGCATAGAATTTGTGAGATTGCTTCAAATTCCTCACACTGGCATATCTTGCAGTGACCCCTTCTCTTCCACAGTGATCACATCCCATCCTTATACACCAGGCTGTAATTAAGAAATGTAGGCATCGGTAACAACTATTCGGTACAGGAGACTATTACGACTGTTACTTCCAAACCAGCCATGGGGCCATTAACTTGTTCTTGCACATATTTCATTTAAAGGGATAAGCAGCGAATACAAAAAAAATGGGAAGTACATTTTAGATAAGTATGTACAATCTATTTTAATGTAGGTACAAAAACACCAAATAGTGAAAAAGTGAAGTATTTGAGGAAATTTGTCATACCATCTCCCGCAAATAGCCATACAGCGATGGCATCTCAAAATCTACACTAAACAGCTGATTGTGGTTTACACCAGTACAGAATAAACAAAGATCAATAATATTGGTGTTTGAGGTCAAACTGTTCAGGTCATGGTGCACAATTTTACACTTATTAATCTGGGATATTCACACGGAAATTTTGTTATCTCAAGTCGGAATTTGATACGCACGTATAGAAATTGCAGAATCAGATAAAAGTACTGCCTTGTCTTTAATACACAGATTTCAAGCCAACCACTTCCAGGTTATGTTAGCCAACTATGCCATTAACAAAAATACTAAAATATGATTTTGATGATTTTTTCCATGTTTCGGATCAGCAAATTGCTGCTTATCCCTTTAACTTCTTTAAAGGCTGGAGTAAACAGCAAGTGATGGGTTGCCAGTCTGAAGAAGCCACTAGTCTAGTGGTGAAACGTCACTGAAAATGTATGTTTTCTATTTTTAAAAAAAATCGAAAAAATTGTCAAAAATGAACCTCACCTTAGATGCTATTTCATATATTGCTACTTGTTCCAGCAAATTAATTTGTGGTCAATTTGAAGCATGGGTAACGGTAAATCCAAATATCATTTTAACAATTTGAAATTATTTCAGTTACCGAATTATGATTTTTGCAATTAAACGCAACCATAAAATGTCAAGTCTCAGTACTTATGATACAATAAGCATTTCGTAAAAAATGCATCTTAAAACATCACAATGTATTTAATTATGAGATCTGCAGTCATACCACTAGCATTCAGCTAATGTTGGATCATTTGCATGATGCAGTATGCAAAACATTGAACTCGCAACTGTTGAAACTCGCAACACACACAAATAATCTTGCATATTTCAATTCACAAATTCAAACTCGCAACTCATAGATTTTCTGATGGTAAACTCATATATGCTTGTCAACTAAGCTTTTTTCCTTGCAACTCACACAAGCTACTTGCACCTCACAACTCACATCTCGCACTGTCGCACATCATCTGAAGCAACACACCCAGTTTCCTGCCATGAATTTTAAAACCACATGCCATACAGCTACTTCTTTTGATTTTTGCGTGCTTTTTTGTTATAATTTGACACCTTACTATGTTGTGATAATACCGTTTGTAGAGTTCCCCTCCGTTTTTCTTACTCTTGGCCATTACTTCTTCACATTCTGCCTTCCCTGGGGTAATGCACTTGTCCAGGTAGTTTCCCAAATACATCCTCAATTCTTTCTTCTCCATCTCTGACCACTTTTGCCTTCCTGTTTTTCTTTTCTTTTGTGGTAGTTCACAATCATCTGTCTTGCTCTTCTGTGGAAGCTTTGACTTGCTCTTCTTTGTAAGTGGTTCATTAGCTTCATTGGATGTCATCTTTCTTTTGAACTCTCCACTCTGAGTACTACATCCTGCTTGTGAAGCATCTTCTTTCAGAGTTTCTTCCTCTATCTTCTCTTTTACAGATATTATATCTGTAAAGTCTATTTCATCAAGCTTCTTTCCTGTGAACTTATTCTGAATATTCAGATCTTGCATGAGCAGGAGTTTCCCAATCTGATCTCGCTCTATGAAGCCACTCATAGTTCTGTAGTGCTGAAGGTGAACTTCTCTTGTATGCCCCATGTGGCGGCATACCCAATCCAGCTGTGAATCAGGTGAGTGCGGATCTAGATGTGAGTGACTCAAATTTAAAGATATTTAAAAAAACTAAATGATTGATGGCTCGGTTTTTCTACCTGGTCCTTGTTGTGTCTCGACTTACATTATTTGTGTGAATCGACTCATAGACTAGTTGATATGTGATTGCTAGTTTTCTTACGGGTTTGTGTGTCTTTGTCCCATTTCTTGTGTGACTCCTAGACTAGGTTATAAATATTAATGCATTGATATTGACAAAGTTTTCGTACTAGGTATTTTGTGGTGTCTTAATACATACTGTGGACACATGACTTGGTTAGTGCGGGATTGGTAAATTCATACTGGTTCCAGCTAAGTTATTTATAAAGTAAATGATTCATTAAACAAAGTTTTTCATACTAGTTCTTGGTGTCTGAAAATTTACTTGTGTGTCATAGACTTGCTATAAACAATAAAAATGTTATTGTTGGCAAATTTTCCTACTAAACTAAATTTCACCCTTCAATTGGCAGTGGTCACAGCATTCGTGCCATTGCCATCTGGAGCATTAAGATGATTGCATGAGCGTACATAGCTCCCCTCACAAGTGTCTATGTGACATGATGGCAATGCCACCGCACAGAGGAAGCGGGCTTTGACTTGATGTCACTCCAATGAAGGGGGAAAAACTAGTGTGTTTCTTAATACATTACTGGTGACGCAATAGGACTGGTTATGAAATAAATGCAGTCATTGATGAAAGTTTTTCTTAATAGGTCCTTGTGTTGTCTCGAATACCTGGCCTCATATATAATAATACTATTTATTTGAGTTGCTAATTAAAGCATTGATGAAGCCAAAAGGAACTTGGGAAAGAAAAAATGGGCTACACATCCCAAAAAACAATGATGTGGATCTGTCCTGTCCATTAAGGAATACATGCTAAACAAAAATAAGCAAAAACTACATTGCGAGTATGAATAAGCAAGCGGAATATGATAAAAAGCAGTTAATAAGAAAATGCTTGCTTACATAATGACTTGAATTGATATAAAAGTTATAGGTTTAAAAATTAACACTTAAGTGCCCCCAAGCTTAAAAAAATTCCGTTAGTGCCCAAGGGGGGGGGGGGTTCCTAGGGACCCAACCCAGATAAACCACTTTCCCATGGGGGTTTAATCATGACACTAACACAAGTAAATGGGGGTCAGGTAAGAACCATACCCACAATAAAATTGAAATCTGGGGGGAAACTGTGACCTATGACCTATGCCAATTGAAATCGCACTCTTCGAAAAGAGTGGTTCGCACAATTCCATTCCTCAGCAACTACAATATAAGGTTTGAACCAAAATAATTCATTTTAATGGCTGACGAAGTTAAGTCTATAAGAGAGTGCTGGGTGATAGATCATATTGTTCATCAAACTTTATTTCCATTTACTCCACCGATGAAAACAAACAGTGATATGGTGGAGTTGAGCAAAAGGTCTCTAGGGCCCAAAACACTCACCCCGTGGAATACATTAACACGCCAGAAAGGGCATAAAATATCAAGGAAACGACAGCAAGTGTTAACTTGAACCAATTGTAACCACATTCTTGTTAGACTAAAATCATAGTCAATACTATTGGTTCCCTGTAGTTGCCTGGCGACTCTTGCATGCATTGTTAGTATAAGTCTCTACCAAGAAAAGGGGAACCATTTTTTGGACGTCAAGGTCAGTAACTGTCAGGTGTAAGTGATATACACCACATTGTGCTTATGGGTAGGCCTGATGTTTATGTTTGCGAGAGGACCCTGCCACTCTGCAGTTCGTTCATATAGCAATGCCCAGTAATTTTACACTAGGTATAGGTGTGCAATGAACATGATTTGTCACACTAGAGTATGTTACATCTTAAATTAGAAAGTTTCTTTGTATGACTATAAAAATATTCTTTTTTCCTTTGAATGTCCACGTATGATTTTATGAACTTTGTGTATGTGTGGCATTTGTATGTGTGTGTGTGTTTGTATGTGCTTGTGTGTTGTGAATTGGAAATAATGTAATGTGCTAAAAATATGTGGTACATAAAAATTAAAAATGTTCAAAATGTGGGTTATATGACAGCTAAAAAAATTTAAATGTACAGGTGGGCCCGGGGGGGGGGAGTTATAACATTGGCGGAGCTATGGTTAGGTACCACTTATAAGTCCATCATTTCAGGCTCTTTTTCAGTTCAGTGACCCCCACTTTTAGGACCATTTCCAGAGAGCCTACTTTTCATGTCCAAAGGCACATTCTCCAAATTCTTCAAAACCCCTGCAAAAAGTAGCTGGGAATTGAGGGAAGATCGCCAGCTATTTTCCTTAAATTTTCGGACAACATAGTTTCGGAGACCCAATTTTTGGGCCTCCCAATTCAGCCCCCACCCCGGTACAGGTTTTTATTTAGTCGATTCGCATTGAACGTTGCCTCTGAAGTTTTGGACCTATTCAATGCAGTCAGAGAGGGAAAATGAACGAAGAATTCAAATGCACGTGCCACACCGGATTATTGGACCGGGTCATATAAACCCACTCACCTGCCACTAAATACAATTTCATTCATGTATGGTAATGCACAATAGTGTATTCAGGCCTTGACATTCCTACCATAACATGATTAACAGAAGTCCCTGCGCCCTCATGAATTTTTCACATCTGCAAAAATGGTAACGGGGTCACATATCAGCTGAATCGAGTATAAGAAAGCCAGGAAAGCCAACAATTGAAAAAAAAGACCAAAAGTTGGAGGAGATCCTGTACTGACAAAAATTTGTAATACTTTGGTGGACAGGCTCAGTGAATAATACTTGGTTGACAGGTGTGGAAAGTTTTCCTTTATTAAATGGTGATTTGGTGGTGAGTTGGGGGCTGACAGGAAGGGAAATGTATATGTAAGATGCAATTTAGCTTTATAACATAGATCAGGTTTTAATAACTCTGACCATATATATCAGCTCAACAGAGGATGTAGTTTCACTTCTTACAATTTCTGGAAATTGAAAAATTGGGGAGATCAAATGGAAGAAAAATTCATTTTCTTTCAAAGTCTGGAAAAAGTTGAGAAACAGCAGTTAATGAGTGACTGTAAATAAATTTCTGTTACTAAACTCCCTGGCCTGGGCCATACACAAGCCCTCCTACTACTCAATGTCATCTATATTTATGTTTAATCCCTGATATACCACGTACCTTAAACCCTAACGCGGCCGATGCAATGAGAACGCAACGAAAACGTGTGGTACCGGTCGGAAAATTTTCTCGGTGCATCTCGGCCGTCAACAACTATTTTTGGTCGCGAAAATGAATCTCATTGGCCCTCATTGCATCTGGGCCGTCTTTACCGGTAAAGACCGGATGTTCCTCGTTGCATTGGGCCGTGTCTTTCCAGGAAAATGACGCGATGTTCCTCATTGATGGGGGCCGTCTTACGGAAAATGACGCGATGTTCCTCGTTGCATTTGGGCCTTCATTAGCGGGAAATGATGCGATGCATTTCACTGCATTTCGGAAGTGGTTGCCCGAAGCAGGCGCAATGCTTTTCATCAGGGCGTCTTCATTTGGGCGTCTTCAGGGAAAATGACGCGATGTTTTTTCGTTGCATCTGGGCGTTATGACTTTACGTACATTCCTGTGCCGGGGAAAAACGGCCGAGCCGAGATGCAATGAAACGGAAACTTTGGCTCTCGTTGCAATCTGGGCCGTTAAAAATAAAAATAGATTGCCCTCGTTGCATTTGGGCCGTCGGCCGGCAAACGGACCGGTCCGGGTTAGGGTTAAGCAATAAATTGTGCAAAAATAGGTTTTAAACCTATATTAGTTAGTTTTGTAGCATTGATGCCCCTGGTTGATGAATACTGAAATCATGGTTGACAAGGACAAAAGTTCAGTATTCCATGTGTGATGGGAAGTTGATGGTGATGGGTGGGGGTAGTCGGGTTATATTGATTGAATACAGGATCCAATGGGTTAGGTGCTGGTTGGTGGAGCCAGTGGTTGATGGAATAGTGACGTCAGCAGGGGATTCAAGTTTGTTGCCAGTAGTAGTAGGCCACATGAATTTAATTTGGAGCCATTTTACGTTTTTGTTGTTTCTTTATTTACTGAGGAGATTGCATGTTAAGACAAAAACAGAGATGATAGAATGTTCAATTTTAAGATATCCAAAAAAAGTGATCCAAATCAATATTTTGTTTTATAAACTAATAATTGACAGTCAAATATTATTTGCAAACTGTTCTTGACTTGCCATTAGCCAATTTGAGCCAATTCTGGAAGCCCTTAATTTTTTTTTTTAATATTTAAAAATAAAAGTGCATTTACTGTTTTACCATTTAGGTTGTGAGTGACTACTACTGGGAACAACTGATTTTTTGTTGGCCTTAAACAATGAACAATTTCACGGGATTAGGCCTATACTCCCAAAACATCCTTTTCGAGAAAAAGACTACATACCTGACGATCACCGCAAAAAAGGTGGTTAGGTTTATTTTTCTTGTTAGATTATGGGCAATTTCCCCCAAACAAACGGGTCCGCTCCTGATTTTGAAAAAAGTCGGAAAAAATGCAGTTAAGGGACGGTTAGGATATGGGAATGTCACTTAATTGGTGTGTTTCACCTCAGTTGCACAACACCAACCCACACTATCTGGAGTAAGCCACAGCATCCTGTGTCTGTATTCTAGTCTAGAATAACCAATTAACATAAATTGCAAAATATAACCAAATGTATTACCATCTTGTAGTTTATTAGAACACTTCAAATCACCTTATTTTCCTAGACTTACACAGTTAAGAGCATGTCATGACAAAAATTTAAAATTGATGTCTATCATCATATTAAAGGGTTATTTGATTTAAGTATGTATTATTATTAATCAACTGGCCTACTAAGGTATATATCTAAGACAAAATAAATCCCACGATATAATTACTTTAATTTTTTAATTAGTAAAATTCTGATTTTTCACTTCCGTTAGTGCCCACGGGGGTGTTCCTAGGGACCCAACCTATATCTAATGAACCGTGGGCGGATTGAAATTTTTTTAGTATAGGAGAAGCGTATTCATAAATCAGAAATTAGCAAAAAAACTCCTTGAAAATTTTGATGGTAACCGAGAAATCGCAAAAAAAAATCAAATGTTGTGGTCTATGGAACCCCCCCCCTTGGGAACGTAAGTGTAAGGCATTTTTTTTTTTTCAACTAGGTCCTTTGTGTGTGTCTCCTAAACTACAGGCAGGTTTAAAAATAAAATAAATGAGATGACTGGCTTAGTTTTTCTTCTCGGTCCTTGTGTGTCTTTTCCATTTTTTGTTGTGACTCATAGACTCTGGTACAGGTAGGTTAAAAAAATAATGCAGTGATGACACAGTTTCCTACTTACTCTGTTCGGTCTCGAGTTTGGGGGGTGGTGACGTCATGACGCGAACTTTGCATTCGCTCTAGCCTTTGGAGTGGTGGCCGTCTTTGTTGTGTGCGTAAATGCTCAATTCCAAGGTCAAAACCTAACACGCAGTGACGTCACCCCCAAAACTGAGATTGAACAGAGTATGGTGGCTGTGTGTCTTAATACATTACTCACAGAACAATTATAAAAATAAACGCATATTGATTGTTTGAGTTTTCCTACAAGGTTCTTTGTGTCTTTGTCCATCTTGTGCGACTCCTAGCTAGGTTATAAAATAAATGCATTCATTGATGAAAGCTTTACTTCAGGTCTTGTGTTGTCTTTGTCATTCTTGTGTGATCAGAGACTGATCGGTTATGAAAAATAAATGCAGGCTGACAGTTTTCCTATAGGTCGTGTGTGTCTTAATACATTACTTGTTTGACTCACCAGACTTACATTATAAAAAATTAACGCATTGATTGGCAAGCTTGCCACAAAGGTTCTTTGTGTCTGTGTCCATTATTGGGGTGAGGACTCTAGAATTCTAGGTTATAAAATAAATGCTTCATTATGAAAACTGGTGTCGTGTGTGTCTGAAGGTAACGTAACCAGTTTAAAATTCGCCAGTAAAATCGTAAAAAAAAAAAATCGTATTACGATCAAGCACACAAAATTTGTTGGAAAAATCGTTAGCGCGCCCCTCAGTAGAATCAATGCATTAGTGAAGGTATCTAGACGGTTTTACCAGGCGTATTGCCGAAAGGAACGCGTCTTTGTCATGTGAGGTGTGAGCGGTGGATGACAATTGGGAAACCCGAATGCAGTCCGCTTCAATCGGGGACCGAACGTATTAAGGGTCGCGTCATTTTATATGAACGTGTCGTTTTTTTACAGCGTTTACAAAAAATAAATGGGAATCAGATATAGCATGTTACTGTTACACGGTTATTTTTCCGGATCGCAGGCCCGGGGGGACCCTTTCACTCTGTCGCAGCGCAGTTTGTGCGTGTGAGCTCAAAAAAAATCGCGATGGAGGTGTAACTTTTTTTTTCAGATTAGATTTTACTTATTTCTTTCATTCAGAACAGTTTCATATTATGATACACGCAATAGAGGATACACTACCCAAGTTTGTAGACAATACTAACCAATACCCAATTATTTTAGACAAATAATAAAATAATTCAGGATCATTTTTAATAGTGGATACATTATTCATGTTAGAAGATACAAATACAAAGATAGACTACTCTGTAGATTAGATTTCCTTAAAGGGGGTGACCCGGTCGACCAAACCTCACTTCCCATACACACTACTTTATCAAAATGATATTTACTAAGACATGACATCTGCCCTATGGGCCAATTATAGTGAATTTCTGCTTATATCCAAACGGCTGGACCTTTTAACTCAAACTTTGTAATCAAATATGTTGGTGATCTGCTTCCATGTGAGGGGAAACTAAATAAAAATCGGACCCCTGATCGTGTCACTATCTGTAGTGCCCACGGCTAGGTTAGCCCTATAGTCATTTTGCGAGGGATGGAATGCAGTAGTATTGATTTAATACGCTTTTGTTTTGGAGGAGCTTCGTCTATTACTCCACTGCATTGACAATATCGTTGTTTATCATCTTTGCATGCCAACTTCCCGATTGTGCAGGCAGATGGTCAGAGCGGTGGGGGCATGCAGTCCCTTCAAACAAGATATCAGATGGTAAAATATGGTTTGGACTTTAAGCTATATCGTGTATAGGGACTAAAGATGTGATTCTATCTCAGGCTCATATCACTCCAGTGCTCCAGTGAACTCCTAAAACGCACTAACTAACACAACATCCATGTTGGGCATATTAAACGAACCTACTTTTGGAAGTGCAGTACACTGCACCCACGATATTGGTAATTATGTTGTGTAGGGGACGGGTATATACACTGTTAAAATAAAACTTCGAAGTGCACTTGTGCACTTCGTGTTTCTGGTAGTCTTGTGCATGACAATCTCTCTGGTTTATAACGCGTCGCTTCACTTTCCAACGTACGGTGATCTCTTTCAACTGCGGTCTTCGTCTCCCCAATCGTCCTTATTCACCGCGCCACATCTATATTTAAACAAAGTGTGCTCGGGCCAGTACGGTACGATTTATTCCCAACATACTCTCTAAATGTAAACGAATGAAAATTCAATCCTCACTAAGAGTAAAAAGAGTGGTTTTGGTAATTTCCAAAAGGCAAATTTCCATCCAAAATAGTGAAAATTCTCCAAAAAGAGTGGATTTCCACTCGTTTTTGTGTTGTATTGGTTTAACCCCCCGGATGCAAAAGTGTTGTCCTGCGTTTAACTCCTTCCCTTTCCCTTACCCATGTTCGTGATTAGGCCTTATATCTCACAAGTCTCATAAATCCTTTACTTTTATCACCCAATATTGACTGTGTTGTCATAATCTATTTATTTCCCTCCTGTACAGCACATGCAACGCTTCTTATCCTTCCTGTCATTTGTTGACTGCTCAGGAATCCATTCCCATTAACGTTAATTTGATTGCCTAACTCTCAATCACATACAGCATTCTACGCGGTATATAGGACCACGACATCAAGGAACAACAGATATGGTTTATAATGCTATGATATTTTAATTGCAAATGAGTCCATAAGAATGTGACAGAGTATTCCAATTTCCCATAATATGGCCACATTTCACATACTTGTAGGCCTACGCTAGCACAGGTCACACGACCCATATGCTCCAAGTATCACCATCCAATTCCATCAAGATAAATTATACGCTTAACCTCAAGCCTCAGTTAACAAGCATAGAACCCTAAGGACGCCCCTAAACCCGAAAATGGTCCCCGTCCGAACCGATGTGTGGTCGTGTCGGGGCATATAACGGTCCGGGGCTCTATATGATGCTGCCAGACCAATTTAATGAAAAAAAAAAGTATTCATTACCAAATTATGATTATCTCATCAAAATCCTATGTAAAACACAACAATATTTTTTTCGGGGCGTCGAAGTGATTAGTAGGAGTTGTTGAGTGAGTCAAATGCCTCGCAGGGCAAAGGTAATTAAGGTAGGCATAACGAACCCCTTGAATGATTGCAGAAAAGGACACTATAAATTGGCGGCTCTTCTGTATATATCTTGAATGAAAAAAAAGTGATGTTTCTCTTCATCTGGAGGTCGGCTTATATGGATGTACGTGTAGCTAATCTAAAGGGCAAAGGTCTGCGCGGAAACCACACGAAGATTAACATCAAAAACAATGCTCATACCGCGAAAGAACATCGAAAAAGTTGACCGCTTCAAAGCGTATAGGACCTTTTTATAGGTATATATTAGATTTCTAAAGATGCAGCAGTGTCCATGAAAACTATTGAGAATTAGCTTGTGGGAGACAGAGAACACAGATGAGTATTAAATATTATTATCCACTGAAAAGAAAGTTGTTGTTTTTGTGATCTTGACAATTTACGCCGTTTAGCACGTTTGTATATTGGGCGTTAACAAATTGAAATTCATGATCACCAAAACCTTATGACCTAAAATAATGTCCTTTTGAGGTCTTGATTTTGGGGCAAAATTGAATTTAGTATGGACAGTGGCATCAATGCCGACTGAAAATAGAACATTAGAAATGAAAATGTTTTGGTTGTTAGGGCATCTTATCTCAGAATCTCGGACGACCGGTACTATTTATTGGCCGGTCGTCGGGGCTATTTCCCCATTAATATTTTTTCCAATCCTCGACAAAATAATAGGTGATATCAAAGTGTGAACATTGATACGCACGCTTTATGCAATTTGTATTATTTGTGCGGTAAATTAATGCCTGAGTATCCAAAACTAAAACAAAACGACCATTTTACAGTTTTTAGGTCTAAATTGATCAAATCAGAGTGTGAAAAATGCGTAAGGCAAATAAAAAATTCATTTGGTAACCACCAATAATGACGGACGAATTGTAAAATATTGCAAAAGAAGCAATTGACAAATGTGAATGCGAAAACCCTGTATAATTCTTTTTCAATCCTTTTAGTTTCCGAAGTTATCTCATGTTATCTATATTGGATCTTTATTAAGATTACTGGTAAAAGGCTATTATGTTCGGAGTCCTCATATTTGATCTATATTATTGCGCACTTTTAGCCAAATGGGTACGTTTGTTAATTATTTAACGTTTTTAAGGATTATGATACCCGAATGTTATGAAACTAGCTCACCTTATACGAAAAATACATGTAGATATGCCTCATTATTTCGTTTCGTCCCCACCGTTCTAATTACATCGTCTTAGGAGAAATTTGTATTTAACACGCATAGTGCCATTACGCACTTTAATCTAATCTTGAAGATTAAGATCTGTACGTTTGTGCGTGAAATAATTCATATCCAGAAAAAGCTGGAATGCTTTGTATTTTGCCGTTTGAAACTCGTGCATAGGTTTATCATTGTGAATCTGTGTGATATCGTTATATAAAACTATATGAAAAATATTGTAAAAATATGTAATCACTTGGACAAGTTTTGGTGTTCATTTCACTCGCCTGCGGCTCGTTAAATGGCACCCAGAATTAGTTAGTTTATTATGTATCCTGAAGTAGTGAATTCTGCCTGGTAAATAGATTTATAATAAAAATATTAAGATAACTTTACTAATTTATTCTAAAGGTTACCAATTAATTGACACCATATAATTATATTGCACTGTTAAAAATGTTCCTAATTTTACCAGACTTCACCTTTTAAATTACGGTAACCCCAAAGGTCCTAGGTTCAAGTCCCGCTGAGGCGCAATGTGTGTGCACTTGGGCAAGGAATTTTACCTCGCTTGCTTCTCTCCACCAGGTGCTAAATGGGGAGCTGTTAGGAATATTGTCCATTGAGCGCCGCACAAAGTATGAGCTGGTATGAGTCTGCCGGGGAGTATGCCTTGTGCATTTTGTAAGGCAGCTGACATATTCTAGAGTGGCAGCGGAATAAATGCTAAAAGCGCTTTGCACATGTGAAAGGCGCTATATAAATGTTGACATTTATTTGATTTATTTATTATTCACCAAAGCACACTTAAGTGCAACTTATGCTAAGGATTCCATTAATATGGGACTTTTGAGGATTTCATTTAACTTTGTAAGTGAATCACTTACCATGCCAGTATTTATTTAAAGGCAACTTTTAAGGGACCATAGTTCCCTTAAAGTTGCCCTAAAATGACACAAAGTTTTCTAAAACTTCATTTTGTTTGTAGTTGATTGCGTTCCAAACACAGGTAAAAAATAACATTGTGCTAGAATAAGGATAAATTTTTTGAAGTATTTTTTGCTATAAATAATTGTTTCAAGAGTAGCAGCATTGACGATAACATAGTGGTCAAAATATTGCACTGTAGCGCAGAGAAAAAAAATGAGCAATAGTTGAGGGGATTTACTTAGGTTTGTTTGGTTTTTTTCCTTAATTTAAGGGGAACTCCTTAAAGTGTAATTTTACACTTAAGTGTAAGTGTGCTTCGTGAATACGGCCCCTGCGTTCGAATATACATAGGTTAAGTATAAAGTTGATTCGTTGATGATTAAGTAATGGTTTGGCATTAGAATATGTACATTACCATATAAGATAACGGTGTATAACTGGTTTCTAATTTTTTTATCTTCACGTTAGTTTTCCCTTGTTTATTGATTCTTTTTTTTTCAAATTGTTTTTGCATCTTGAAATGTAAACTTTTTACAACCACGTGGTAACGGTCAACGTTTGAATGGATGGTCATATATATTACAACGTGAAAATTTGGTCCGAGGATTGTAAAAAAACAGTTTTTTATTCTTAATATGTTTAAACAATGTCAACAAAACAACACTAACGTTTGAAGCTGAGATTTTACGCCGTCTTTACGTTACTTGAAATGGTTCATATTTTTATGGCTCCAGTATTTTATGTTCTGCTTGTTGTGGCCCAGCTTGCCAGTCAAATCCCTGTGTTTTTACAGGTTTATTTGTAAACAGTGTGGCAAATTATAGTGACGATGTTAACTAATTAAAACGCATTCAAAGTAATTAACGATAACGTAATACACAATAACGTAGAGTAAACATTTTTGACAATTTTTCCATCTCCATGACAAGATGTATCTGATTGAAAGTTTATATAATTTTTGTGGATCGGAAAAATAAAGTATCTATGCCACTCTTGATCAATATGTAAATAGCTGACTGGTTGCTGAGAAATGTGGATAAACGTAAAACATTTCCTTTAAAAAGGTCGCATTTTTTATCAAGTCAACATTTCTTAGACTTTTTATAGTCATTTTGAGCTGAAGAAAACCTATTCCCAAATGCCGCATTATGCTTCCTTGAAATAAGAGTGCAACTCAAGTCTAGTAGAAGTTTTACCAAATTAGGAACAACTTTGTGAGGATTCACGAATAAAAAGGTGCGTTTACGGACATGATGTTTGTATTTAAAAATATCAGAAAATAAAGTGAAAATACAAGGAAAACATCATTACATAATTTCTACACATGTCTCCACAACAATAAACATTTGCTATTGGAAGAATCAAGCTGCTAAGTATTTTGGAACTTTTTTTTTAATTTTGATGTGGGTTTCGGACACAATTTTCTCCCTATTTTCGATGTTTGAAGGCAAATATCTCATAAGAAAGAAAAACGGAAAGCATGGCAACAACTATATATGCCCAAATGCAGCACAACGGCCAAGCTATCAAAAATATTACCATTTGTTCCAATAAATAAAGCATGTTGAAAAGACTTATTAACCAAAGACACGAAATTTCTGGAAATGCACGTTTTCATGCATGAAAATCGACTCTCCTTGAGAAAAGCTTAATCTCAAAAATTTGAGATTTGATCCCGATCTTGGGTTTTGTGTATGAGCAATAATCGTTTCCCACGAATCCCTAGGTGGCTACTGTGCTGTATTTCTGTCCGTTAGGCCGGACAGAAACAGAAAAATACAAAATTGCGAATTTCTTAAAGATTCGACCAAATTTGCACGAAGATTGGGCACACGGGGATTACAAAGGTCAACGGGTCAGATAATATAAACAATCTCAACATGTTTAGGTAAGTCGGGGGGACGAGGCCGTGGATAACGAAAGCCAATTTCAAAGCTAACTAAATCGGCTTAACA
>JAMKCH010030856.1:0-31525 GCA_023653785.1 Ophioderma brevispina | reverse complement strand
CCCCTCTGGTTACACCACTGCCGAATGCCTCCCCCCTAAAAAATAAGGTTTTACAACTTATCTGTGAGTGCAGTGGGTAAGTAAAATAAGAATCTGAATGACCTTTGACCTCAAACTTGTGACTCCACATAAAGCCCTTTGCCTCAACGGTAGTGCATACCAGTATGAACTTGATCCAACACTTCACTAAAAAGCTATACAAACATTTTACCAAAAGATAAACCTGGACTAGGGTCCCGGGCAATGCTGGGATGGAGGCTATTAGCGATCGACTCACCGACCTTTTATTATACAATGGCCTAGAATCATTTGCGAAGCACATTGAATTCATATTTTTTGAAAATATTCCAAGTGGCTGCTTTAATTAAAAAGTAACATTGTTGTAAATGAAAAGTCCACTGTCTTTCTGACAATAACTATATAAGAATGTGACTCGTGAGTAACTTGGAATAATCATTTATACACAGAATTTTACAGCTGAATTTAATTTGGGCCCCTCTCCTGAATTTGTTCGAAATTTATCTAACCGTAAATGCCCACACTGCATTTACGGTTAGAAACTTTAAGGTACCAGAAATGGGCGGAAAGTTAAACCAAAACTGACCACAGTTAATCCTTGCTTAAGCATCCTCATGAAAAAAGTTAATCCGATACTGGAGCTTAAATCTTTGCAAGGCAGGTCGACGGCGAGAAATAGTACATATCAAAGTCCTTGTCGACTTCTTCTGCAACGCAGGGCCCCGCCCGAATTTTACACTCTAAAGAAGAAAAAAAGACTGTCAGAGTCTCTATCCGTCAACTGACCCGTGCAGTTTGATGGATAGAGTTTCTCGATCACCTGAATATGCTAATTATTAGGCCAAAAAAAAAAACCAAAACAACGTTTGTCTCAGAAGAAATGTGAAAAAATGCTATCAAAATGCGTTTTTTCTTTTTTTATGCAATTTTTGCCCACTTTTTCAATTTTTGGCAAAGTATTGCTTTGAAGTACAGAACGTACGCTCAAAACCACGGCAAAGGAATTTGCAGTTTTACTAATTTGCATAAAAACATTGTCATAGAAGTGATTCGATGGGTTTATCATGGGAGCTTTTGACTTTCGTGCAACTTAACTCAATTTGAAGCTATGTTACCTATCCTGAATAAAAAATAATATTCATGAATAAAAATCTGAATCGGAAGCAGTTTCAATTTGGGGAACATCTCGGTAAAATGTCGGATTACTCCTACAATGCAAAAACTCAAATCGGCCGGGCTTCGAAAGAAAAACACAAAACACTACAGAATCTAGTTAGAATAGATTTTATTACACAAGCGATATTATGAAACAACAACGCAAAGCAATATTTCCACCCTTCAAAAATTAATCAAAATTAGAGCAAAGTATCAGAGCTCATTAATCTTTTTTTTCAATGCTTTAAATGTTGCTTTGGGAGTGTTTTGTTATGTGCTTTCAGGTCTCTCTCTTTAAACATGTAAGTTTCCCTTGGCCAATTGGAATTCCCATTCTGACCCCCCCGCAGGCCATCATACTTGGGAGGTTCCGCGTTTTTGTGTATGTTATGAGTGATGACATTCCATATTTCTATTTAGCTCAATCAGATAAGATCCTCGACTGGTCAACTACTCAATATTCCATGCGCCAAATGGTTATGAAATATTAAAATGTTCGGGAATAGTCTAAAACGTTAGGCATAAGTAGAAACTCCCTATAGTCACAGTTGCATGAATAATAACTAAATAGAAAAAACCTTTTTCATAGGAAAAAAATGTACTTTTGTACCTCCAACTATATTTTTGGGATATGGTCGGGTTCTCCTCGGTGCCTGTCGTAAGAATGTTTTTGGAAAATATTGCAATATAAGGCCCCCCCAAAAAAGATTTGTCTCAGTTTCTTTGATTCAAAAGGTGTGCTATGTTTTTTTTTCTCGACTTTTTTAAAAGAAAAAATAAGTATGAACTATGCGATTTTAAAAAAATGCGCCCGTGGTGTTTTTAGAAATATACAATATATGCCAAGTCAGACTATCCTCTTCCGTTATTTCAGCCAAAAAAAAACTTCACACAATGAAAACCATTTTAAGAGTTCACCAAAAAGTAAAAAAAGTGTCAAATCGACCGCCAACGCATTAGAGCTATGACCTAAATCTAATTTTAAAAATATGCGTGGGGAAGCGGAAAAACAAAATATTTTTTGGCCTAAGTTTATTAAAAAACTATTATGAAATTTCCAGGCGAAAAACTTACCCTTGTTGTGTACATTGGGCTGCCAACTTTGGCAGCCTGTGTACATGATGACATGAACTTTTTGGGAACAAATGTAGCATCGGTTACAAATTGTAAGACAATGATTCTACAGGACTCTAGAGATGCTTGTATGTCAAAAAAGCAAATTATTTTCTCTTTATTTAGGAAATATCATCTCAAAACATCTCAACCCTTAAATGGTTTTGGAACTCCACATAACATTGAATTATGCACCAAGATTATGTCTCCCACATTTTAAAAAAGATGAATGCCTAGGCAAGTTACAATTATGGGAACTAAATGCAACGCGGATCAGTCGGCGGTCTTCTCTGAACACTTTGCTTTTTTTCTTGGCTTATACTAAAACAGTAACTACCACAGCATGCACTGGTACTTACACACCCACTCATGTTCACATTGACAACACCCCGTGTCCGCGTATCATGGCAACATTACAGACACATATAGCTGCAGCAGCAATGCCACAGTGTGAGTGCAGACATGTGGTGTGATCTTGTATCTGTATCCCTACCCTTCTGCCTGCCATGGCCACGTACCAAAAGCCTAAGGGTTATGGGTCTGGATGACCATTTCCACAGACAGGGCAAATCGGTAGAATTCCCTAAATCTAAAGGTGTTAAAGATCTATGATCCTGTGACCAAAGACAGTGCTTTCCATCTTTGCTTTGCCATGCTGGATTGTTTATGTCACCTTTGACCTCTGCTCGTTACTTCAAGGGGGCGTCCTTAAAAATGATCAATCAGCCAATCAAAATTCAGGTTATTTACCAACCATCCTCTTTTATTACTACAAGAAAAAAATCTTGTCTTCCGGGAATCTTTGGGGTATACTATTTTAACGAAAAATGTCTTAATTTCTAAGAAGGGATACATTCTAGACTGTTATCCTCAATTTATTTAGCGAGAAAAGTCTCAGGTCAGAATCTGTTCATGAAAAATTGGATCGTGGGGGCATATTCCACTGCCGTTTTAAACGTTGATTCATTAGAAACTTATTGTCCTTTCCCGTATACTAGCTACACAGTGTGTCAGTAATTCACAATTGACCATCACCACCGGCGAACTGTTTGTGGTATAGGACCTTTTTTAAAACACATCGGAGTTTCGTTATTTCTACTTCAATATCTTAGACTTTAGGTTACAATTTGAAGAATTTTCTTGTGGTTACTAATGGTCATTTCAGAAAAGAGAATGAGCTTGTTTTCAACGACCATCATGGTTTAAAATACACGTCCTCCACTAACTGTACCACACACATCACGTACTACGTGAAATGGCTCTTTCAATGTCCAACAGCCTGAGTGTTGGCTCGCCTTTAGAAGAGCGCCGCTGCCGAACCCATATAAGCTAAGACCGCTTAGGAATTTAGATGTCCATCATCGCTGTCTTCTAGTTTGTTGTTGCCAAAAAATCATCTCATTGGACACTTGCTTCAACGTACCGCCCATGTTTTTGTGACTGGCAGTTGCAACCACTTCGAACAAGCAGTTAAACCCAGGTTCAGTGCAAGCCAATGCCACACCTTCCTGCCCACTCACAACACGCTCAAGTGGCGACCTTCGACGTGTAGCAGGATAATTGATCGCTGATTAGCTTAGAATAGTCACATGATCATAATATGGCATTAGAGAGCTTTGCTAACTCTGGATAAACATCCATTGAACGCGGTTAACTCATCACTAATCTGGTTTAGTGGCATAAAGGTCGGGCCGTGTCTGCAGTGGAGGATTATTTGGTATGTTTTCATTCAACAATGTGATAGCCATTTGTACAAGAAATTATTGAAAAGGACAAATTTTTATAATTTAATTGTTTTCTAAATATTTGGTGTCTACGAAATCATTTTAACAACTTTGTTTGCTATTTTTTCTAAGGACATTTAAATGTCATGCTGGATTTTCGCGGCAAAACGCCACCTAGGAGCGCCAAAGTCAGACCAACCACCGGTGAATTCGCAACAGAGGTGCGCGAATCTGTCGGTGGAGTTGGCGGGTCAGTCAGTGCACTCATCGCAGAGGTAAGAGAGAGAGGTGGTGTCGTCACCGCTGATAGTTTTGTTTCCACGCGTCGAATTTTGTTGGAATATTTGCATGCAAATGTAAACTATATTTGACACATGATGTGCGTGATTTTTGTAAAATCTTGTCGCCAGTTTTCGGAAATCAGCCGCGGAATTCAGTCCCGCCATTGAGTCAGTTTCATACTACCGAGCCAGCAACGATCTTTGTGCTTGGTTGAGTTTGGGAGTGGTTGTTCGGCAATTTTAACTTCCACAAATCAAGAAATTAGCCTTCTATGTCAGCAGAAGGTAGCCCAATGGAATTATTATGGCGTCATAAAATCAAGGCATTATGAAATATGTTTTCAGAAACTAATAGAGAGAACCTCCGAATAAAACCGAAGTATCCGACCACCACCTCATACTTGATTTGCATCCATCGATCTGATTGCTCTGTAAAGTGGGGCAAAAGGGGCGACTCGTTTGCGACAAATTATTCCCACCAAATTGATCGTAAAATTGCATCAAATTTAGGTCGGTTGTACTCTTTGATTTTTTTGCTTGCAGATTGATTGGCCTGACTGAGTGAAAAAGCACAACCAGAAATGTCTCTCGGTGCCGAAGGTAAGTTTCCCATTCGATTCGTCACTTTGCATTGTACTTCATCAAAGCAGCGGTTTCCAAACTTCGCGTTTCCGGGTAGATGTTTTTTTAATAAATAGTTTGTTATTCATCTCTCGTTTCGAATAGCCAAAAGATTACAAAGACAGACAAAGGAAGATCAGAAACACTACAGCCTTTGTAAAAGTGAAGAGAAAACTGACGAATCAGATGAGCATAGGTATGATTTACATTTTTGTCCAAACTTCGACCTTCGTCTATTTGTGCGCATTCAAGCTCGTATGTGGAATGATTCAAAAAATTGATCGACGAAAGGGACCACTGAACTCGTCGCTTAATTTCTTTTTTCTATTTTGCAATTTTTTAAGGCTGATGAGCTTAGGCATTACGAAAGTGAAAATGGCGGACACAATTCAAATTCAGGTAAGTTTGATGTTTTATATGTGGAGGAAATTTGTGTGATGATTTTTTCCTCGCAGCCTTCAATTTCGCGCCACGCATTGTTGAGGCTGTCCCCGCCTGGATCTCGCGCGACCGGTTTCCCGCGATTGCTCAGCCCATGAGTTGATGATTATGAATTTTAAAAATATTGGAAAATACCGTATTTTTTTTAATTTATTTCTTATTTTGATATAATAGTTAAATTTTTTTAAAATAATTAATGCTTTGTTATGCTGATGACAATAAAATAAATAAGTTTGCTGGGCAAAGTAATTTGAAATGTGGAAGATGCAGAAAGGCTGATAATTTTTGTAATTTTCATGTTCAATTTCCATTTGCAAGTAAAAATTTAAATTAATAATATTGGTGCTTTTCCCCTTAATCTAACTTGCACATTATTTTTTTAGTAGGGTGCAAATTTAAGGGAGATCCGAGAGCAACATTTGCTGCAAATGCCTCAAACTCAGCAAAATTTAGACTGGGGGGGGGGGGCATTGAATGATTGATATAGGAAAGAGTTACATTTTTATTTAGCTCTCGTATGGTGGCTCCCTTATACAACACCCATTCCGCAACCTCTCCAGAGTTTTGAGGGTCATTTTGGAAAAATATTTTGCAACAGAAGCAATTTTTAGCCCTGCAAATTCTCAAAAATTTCAGTCTTTAGAAGTTCAAAACAACACTTTAATGTAACGACAGGCCGTTATGTACCGACCGAACATCGCGGTCGCCAGCCTTCTTTTTCTGGGGAGAAAACAGGGGGAAAAGTAATTTTTTTTGGTGGGGGGCAAAAGTGAAATGATGGAGAGGCAAACCTCCAATAGTTTGAGGGGAATTTTTAAATCCAAAATTAGCCCAAAATGCGATATTTGCCCAAATTTGGTGATTTTGTTATTTTATTCAGTTTTATAAATCCATTTTTCTTCTGGCCGGGGTGGGGGTGGTGGCAAGAAAAAAAATGGGGGAAATTGCTCCCCTTCAATGGCGCCGCCACCGCATCCCCACTCGGCAGCTTCGCCTGGTGTGGGCCCCCCCCAATTATGAAATCTTCCTTACCAATGTGGAAAGGGCTTAAACCAAAACCCCAGAGAAATTTGCTTGATGAAACAAAATGGCTGCCAACAATGATTTTGAGATGGGATACAAAAATAATATTAAAAACAATAATTGGTATTGCAATGAACTGAGCACTTCTGGAACTTGTTTATCGGGGGGCACGGGGTGAGTCATTGGTTCGCTGAGGGGTGGCAAGGATAATTTTTTGTTCATTTTCTTGACAATGGCCCCATAAATTAGGTCCTTAAGTCTTGCCTTGTCTCCCAAAGACCCTTAAAAGTAGGAAGGGTTTCGAGTCATCGTCGACCCCACACCACCACCTAGTACTACCATTGATAATTATTGCACTTTTTTTTTTATAAATTACAACTCTGTCTGGTATATTCTGGTTGTACCAGTTCTCTGCTGGTATGGGTGGTACCTTTTGAATATTCAAGTTTATTCATTAATTTTTATTAAAGGTGCTTGTTCCGATTTTGTGTTCTCTACTTATATGAGAGCCTGGCACTTGCAGGTATGCCCATCAAGTACCTTGGAAATAAATGCGGGTTTATCATAGGAGTGCCCAGGAAATTTTATGAGGGGGGCTGGACTAAAGTTGTTCGAACTATGAGAGCGGAGCGAATAACGGGGTGGGGTCCAGGGGCCCGCCTTAGGGCCCCTGAGGTGTAGGGTTTTCAAGACCTGGAAACGCCTTTCCTTGCGTACTTCAGACGCCAGTAGTGTTTATGTGTGTAGACTAAGGGGGGAAAATTAGAAGCATAAATGCACTTTGCAAAGCCCTTATACTGTGCTAATATTTGCTGGTAACCACTAACTACGCCGGTTTTGTTGTTTAGATCTTGGGAATGAAATGGATTTGCGGGCTCAAATTTCAGGACGACACTGAGAAAAATACCCAGCCTTTCATCTGATATCAGAATCAATACTATTTGGGTAAGTAAATCAGGGGGCCCCAAAGGCGATCAGAGCATGCACCTTAAAAACCTATTGCATCATCACATAGCAATTAGCAGAGCTTCATATGTTAATGTTATCCATTTACGTAGTAATTTATTAAACTTCATGTTTTAGCCAGTTTGCACCCAAGGTGCCATGATATCAAATTTCAATGGGATTTTATTGACAATGCCCAGACTGTCCACCCTTGTCCTCTCCATAGGAATTCGGCATGTTAATATACATCAATGTAAGGCCCAATCATCAAGGCCATTTTTTGTTGCAGGATGAATTAACAATGGAAAATATTGAATAACCTGGTCAATAATCCTACGTGGAGAAGCAGCATATAGTTTCAAAGGCTGTTTCAAGTTCATCTGTTTAAGTAGTAGTTTTCAACTACAATCAAAGATTGGTTACTTGAGTGCTGAGTGGTATATAACTGTCCTTATGCAAGTTTTTAACTCTTAGAATGTATTACAGGGTGTGGAAAAGGGCAGGAATTGGGACTGGGAGCAGAGCTCAAATTTGGCATGCTGAAGCCTAAATAAATTTGCTGCGGATCTTGTTCTTAATCTGCAAATTTGGTTTTGTGTCAATTTAGGTTATAACAAGAGTGTAGAAGATATTTCAGAGAATTGGCAGGCAGCTTGGCAGACCAGGTCTGAATAATTTTCATGCCATGGGTGGGATATAAAAGGTGGCATTTCATTGAGACGAATCATCCTGGGATATTGAGATTTGGACGGGGGGAAAATTGTGTCCTTAAATAAAGAAACACATAAGAATTGAAGGCAAAATTTGAAATCTTAGAGGGAAATTTTGCAATTTTTGGAGGGAATTTGTATTATATTCCCAGGAAATTGAGCATTTTTCAAGCCCTGGCCATCAGCATTAGCTGACAGGACCTCTTTGCAATCCGTTTTGTGTATGTGTCAATAAAAATAAAAGGGCATTTGTGATTCTAGTTTTATTTAATTTTCACTAGAGATCCATGAGAAAAGTTTATTCACAACTTTTTGATCCCGACTTGCGGTTTTTGTTATAGCAAAATGCTTGTTTCCACAGCCCTAGGCCACTGTGCTATAATTTCTGTCCGTTTACGCACAGAAACTTGCGAATTACAGACCACGGCCGACTTTGCACGCAAGATGTTGGAACACATTGGAGTACTAATGTTAACGGTTCAATGATATAAAAATCTCAACTTTTTTTTAAGGCGTCGGAGAGGACAAGGCTGTGGATCAGCTTGGAGCGGCTGGGCCCACAGCTTCTAGTCTATACAGATCACAAACAGCCCAGAACTCCATAAATTCTAGGGTGGCTTTATGGTTCACTTGATATTTTTGAGTGAAAGGTTATTTCCAAAATTTCAGTTTCAGGCGATTCTGGCAGTGTGTGTGTTATTATTGAATTTTTGTCATCATGAATGCCCCATATAGGCCACTGTTTTGTAATTTGTCAGACACATGATACAACACTTGGTGAACTGTTCAAATGGAAATCAGTAATCGCAGACACTTAGTGTCCCGCCTCTCACGATTTGCATGCGATGCCTACCAGTCCTCAATTCTCTCTGACTGTGTGGCTGTCTGCCCGTCTGCCTGTGTTTTCAAGGTTACATTTTCAGAGAAAGTTTTCTGCATTAAAGAAGTAAAACCCAATTGCTAAAGAAATTTGGTTATAGATAACGCCTTGAAGAGCCTTCACTTGATAGTACGGGCATGGTCACTTACCAGTGGTCAAAGGTCATAATGTCAAATTATAAAATGGCTCAAAATATCAAATTGACCTCATTTGAGAAGTAAGTCCAGTAGCTACAGAACTGGGTGTTATATGAGCTCCTGGGAACCTTCATACGGTCGTGAGGTCCAAGGTTCATATCCAAGTCAAAGGTCATATGCAGTCAAGTTAACAATGGCTAAAACAAATAGGCAATATTGAAAAGATGCAACCTGAAACCTTTTATTTTGATAAGGGGGTTTTTTTTCCCCAAGGGTCACTTGCAAAGGTCAGAAGTCATCCGAGTTCAGTACCTAGCAAATAAGAGTGGGAAAGGGTGGATTGGGAAAGCAGGAGCCACTTGACTTACGGTTTGAAAACCACTGTGTTTTTGGCAATCCGGGGGGAGGCGAGTTGTGGAACATTTTATAGTCGATTGCGTTGATAGTTCGTCCCCCTGGAGTTTTGGAACTATTCAATTAAGTCGGATAGGGAAAATGAAGAATTCAAATGCACGTGCACACCGGATTATCGTGGAGACCTCCATTGATATAACTCACTCACCTGCCCTAAATACAATTTCATTCATGTATGGAAATGCACAATATTGTATTTCAGGTCTTAACATTCTCACAGCTAACATGATTAACAGAAAAGTCCCTGCGCCTCAATTGAATTTTTCACCTCCGCAAGAATGGTACGGGGTCCACAAGATCAGATGAAATCTAGTAAGTGATATTTAGTCTCAGGTGGAACAGTGTCCGATTTAGGAACTTAAGTTACATGCACAATTAGAACTTTCCCTTGCGTCCTTGAAAATAGGCTGAATCGCACAAAAATTTAACATGCACAGGCAAAATTTTACATGCACAGGGCCGATGTTACATGCATTTGTTCATGTAAAACCCCTCTAAATCGACCACTGAGGTGGAAAGGCCCCTTTACGTAGGGGTTGCACTAGCCAGGGCATAGAAACAAATATTTCCTATCTGGAACCGTATAGAGCTGGGAGTTACGGTTTAATTCCTATCCGTTTAAACGGTCTTTATTTCCGTTCGTGTTAAACGTTAATAACCTGTCATAACAAGTTAACGACAGCCGAATTTGGCGCTTCCACGGACATGCAATTCTTGCACCATAAATCGTTCGTAATCGGGTTTAATACCCGGCTTTGCATTCGATCATTATCATCTGAACCATAAAATTTGTTTGTACTTGTTGTTTAATCCAAAATAAAGCAGTTGAATATCCCAAAGATCCTCAACGACGAATCACTGTGGGAGCTTCCATTAGCGCTGCTCATTTTAACCTTTTTTGGTAGATCCCTCTGTACTTGAAGCACGCGTACTTGGGCCGTGTTATGCGTTGGTATATGCCGAGTCCGCATCCACTCACCTACAATAACTTGGTAAATGGGGGATTTCCTGTTTCCGTAAAAGTAGGAAACCAGTTCCTAGAAGAAGCATTGGAACTGTTAACTTTACGTTTCACTGACGCGGTTATTTTGGTGAAAATTGACTCACATTAAAATAAATACGAAAAAGTTGTAGGGTTTGCTGACGTTTAAACTGTAGTGAAGTTTCTAAACGTGTAGTGACACTTCCGTTCGTTTAAACGGTTACACGTCACAGCACTAGAACCGTATGTCAAAAATTTTCGCAGTATCCTCAATTGAGGCTGCCGAATTCACTAGAGCTTTCGCTTCCACTTCTTGCTTTTACACTAAGCCCCTTAATGCACATGTTGCGGTGCCATTAGCGTCCTCAACTCTCAAACCCCGTAAGCATAAAATATTCCCTTATTTGATTCCATGCCATGAAGAAACCGAATTCACTAGAGCTTTCGCTTCCACTTCTGCATTTTACACTAAGCCTTACAGTATGCAACATGTGCGGTGTCCAGTATGGCGTCTCAACTCATCAAAACCACGTAAGCCTATCCCTATTTTATCCATGCCATGCAGAATTAATAATTTTCCTTTGCATAATTGCTGGGTGCCTATTTCACAATCATCTGTCTTGAGCGCAGTGCACTCGTACCGACCCCGCACAGAGAACCAACAACGCCCTCAGAAGAACTCCTAGACTCCAGCAACAAATTCCGCTTCCAGAATCTCTCCAACCCATTAACGAGAGGGGTCACCAATCCCCTTCCCGTCTCTAAATTGCCGATCCAGATGAGTTATGGCAGGTCATTGTCAGGAGGGAATCTGATATGTGAAGGGATACGCAGTGTCTACGGAATCATCCGTGTTTAGAAGCACGCATGAGGGAAATTACTAGACGGGTAATAGAGGTAATAATGATGTTTAAAATAAGGAATGTACCATATATCCAGTGGGATGGGAAGTTTTGAAAAAAAAAATCATCCCACTGATGAGTAGAAAACTTTGAAATATATTTTTTTTTCCCATCAAGGAAGGGCAAAGACAATTTCTAGTCCAGACCCAAATTTCCGTGAACCCCCTGAAAATCTAATGGCGCGTCCCTAAACATGTAATTTTAGGCCCCCCATCATCATTTCACGGTATCGCATGTCAAATCACTAAAAAAAAGTTGTTAGTCATAATACTTGGTGTGTGTATAAAATAAACATTTGTGCTGAAAATTTTTGAATCTCATTTCAAGGTGGCTTCTTTCATCGTCAGCTCAGACAGATGCCAGCAACCACACTTTTACAATGACCATAACCTGTAATCGACTAATCACAAAAGCAGGCGACAATAGTGTTCAGAATCGAGAACCGCCTGTTCTACTTTTCAATGCCTGCCCGTCTTTTCAAACACGATTGGTGCCTTGCCATGTTTTTTTTAAAAAAACACTAATTTCATAATTGACGTGAACCATAAACACTCTAATCTGTTTCCCTTGATGCTTTTTAGGTAATGTGAGGGTATACAGTTAATTCAGGAAGACTTCTCCTATACTTGACTTTGTATCGGTTCCCTTTGATGCTTTTTTTAGTATGTGAGGTATACAGGTTACATCGGGAGACATTCTACCTAGCCGTTGACTTTGTAGATAGGTATCTAGGCAGCTGCCTCATCAAATGTGCCAAAAGGACAATGGCAACTTATAGGAATCACAGCACTCTTTGTAGCAGCCAATTAGAGGTACGAAAGTTAAACCGATTATTCAGAGGCCCTTGCAATCTGTGGCTAAGATTTCTCAACTAGCAATCTATTAGCAACATAGTTAGTACTAGAGTAGTAGTGAAACCAAGTTTTAAATTTTTTGTTGTCCCAGCTATGGGGGTGGCTGGGACTCACCTCCACCTTCCCAGTAGTATGCTGTGAGAGATCTTTGGAGCAAAAGGATAATTGACCCAGATCCCTTCCTGACGTCAATTGCTGATGGCCCGCCATTAGCTCTCCATAGCCGACGCCCTGTAGGTAGATCATCTTTATAGTTAACAACCAGGATAACCAGCAACCTTCCTCATCGGATTTGTTAGAACCCAACGGGGGTGACGGTTTGGCTGTAAGACAACCCGGTCCTGGGACAGGTAGTACTGGTTTCCATTATACCAGTGGCAGGCCCTCAAAAACCTGACTGACCTTAGCAATAAAGTTAAATGTCCAAGCCTACAGGTGTTTTCCTATCATTTTCTCATCCTGCTTGTTTGTTTTTTTATCATATAATAAGCTTTACACTTCATGTGATTTTGTGACACATATCTTTATGTCTTTGACCTGGAGGGATGTTTGACCCATCTTTGACAGCGTTTTCAGTGTATGCCAGGTGCATATTACTGGACTAGCAATTTCTGGCTATCTCATATTTAATTTAAACCAAACTTTTTTGTTTATTAATTATATGTGCTAGTGATATAATTGAACCCATACTTTCTTATTAATTGTTGATGCAACTCCTTTTGGTATGCTAATGCAGCAAAGAGATGCAGCTGTTCCAATCTATGTTATATGATGTGCTACGCCCTTTAGCGTCGCTCCCTGTGATTGGTCAGTGCTGTTGCTACATGAATGCGAGGAGCCGGTTTCCAATTTGTGGAGCTAGTCATACCAGGAGCAGCCATCCATCACTTTCCTTTTGGAACATTTTTCGTTCCGACGTACGTTTGACTAGATAATTGGTTTGGTGATGTGATTTTTCATTGAAGTACCAGTCTCTATTGTAGGGTTTACCTGTGAATAAATGAATTCTCTTGTGTTCTGTAATTTCTTGGCTTTTGCTCCAGATTTTGAAGTTGTTTCAGTTGTCTTAAAATCTTGCGTTATCCGGGTCATGCACCTGGGGAAAAAACATTAACAATAGCAATTACAATGCAACTTACTATTTGTTCTTTTTTATCAACAGGAAATCTATCCCCCCAAGTTATCAGATTTCACTTACGTAACAGATGGTGCTTGTACAGACAATGGAATACTTACACAAGAACTAGTCATGTTAAAGGTAAGTAATTTGCAAGAAAATGGTTATGAAGCTGTCTGGAATAAGATACTCTCTGTAATAAACTAGTGTTTATCATTTTGACATGAATTTTATTATATATAGAAACTTCGATTTTCAAAAGAAAAATAATGGGGGGGGGGAGAAACAATAGGTTAAAACCCTATTGCCCTTTCAATAATCCCATGACAGGTGGTCAGTGACTAGGAAGTTTCCTTTCCTTTGATTACTATATGATAGTTTCTTGGCCATATTACTGTGTACGCCTACTTCCCTGCCAAAATAACGCCTGTGTATGACGTTTTCAGCCTGTGTGTAGGAGTACCATAATTTATAATTAGGATTATCACTTCACCTGTAATTGGCAGCAACAAGCACTCACGCTGGCCGACTGGCATAAAAATTGAAACGCTACTATGTGTTGGTGGCCTCATGTGACCGTGGGTGACCTTTGTCCCATGATGGCAGGCGAAACAACAAATGCGTTCGGTGAATGCTCAGCTGAAGTATCCATAGCACACTTTTTTCACAGGCTCCTGATGGGTTGTGTATTATGTGTATAATTCCTGTGAACCAGGAGCCATTTTTGACCCTCCTGGTTCTGAACAATTATCCATTAATCAGTCCAATAAATGTTTTATTCCACCACTAGGCTCTAAAGTGGGACCTATCACCAGTAACCGTCAACACCTGGGTAACCATCTACCTGCAGCTGACCAGCTCACAAGATATCATCTCTAGTGAACACAACTTCTTATTACCAAAGTACTCAACAGAAACATTAGTACAAATAGCACAAGTAAGTCACTTTTCCTTCCTACTTCGCATTCACTTTGTAATGTGCAAAAAGAAATGACGTTTGGTTTTTGAGTCGTAGAGGTTGCACGGTCTTGGGTTTTTTCAGAGTGCACAGCTGAATGCATGGAGTTCCATTTTATGTCCATGATGAAATAGTGCCACCTTGAGAAAATAACCTCTAACTTGACTTGCCTGAACCAATAAAACAACTAATGGATGAGCGTAGACACGTACATGGCGCTATTTCCCGGCTATTTCACATTGGGAAGGCCGTTCCAGCAACTGTTTAATTATTATCGGAGATCTCCGATAATAATTCTAATTACAAAATTCCTTCGTTTGTGACACATAGACATTTTCGAGCTTAACCATTCACAGGTATAGTTTACTAGCCAGTTACCAATGGAAATTGGGGGTGCTCTTCAAAAAAAATGGGCTATTATTGCTTTAAGATTTGAGTCTGAACAAAAACCATTATGTAAAAAAATCAAGAAATTTTATTATGGCTATAACTCTTGGATTATATTATTCAGTAAATAAGACATTAAACCATATTTAAAACTTTGGGTTTAACTTACTAAGACAGCCAATCAGGGTAATCGGATGAGGTCTGAACTTGGTCCAAAAAGGCAATTTGTGGCAAAATGTCTGGCCAAAAGTCTAATCAATGCATTTTTGGCCCCCCATGATGCACTTGCCCAAATTTTGAGGGGCCAAATTCAATAACGAGTCATAAACCCTAGGGATCCTTTGGTTTGATAATGATGAGTTGTTCTTGTTGTGTGTTCATATCGACCCGGTAAGCTGATTTGGCCCATGGCCAGCCTCTCCCATCAGGTGACCCTTGGGTCAAATTAAGCTTTTATATATGAAGAACATATGTATGATCCTTATTTCTTTAGAATGCTTAAGGCATATTGCTTACAAACACATCTATTTCTTTTCGTGCAGTTACTAGTCTCTGTATATTAGACCATAGGTCACTACATTTAGTCTACAGTGTACTAGCATCATCAGCATTATCATCATCACCACAAGAGAAGTCGCTCTAGAAGCAACAGGTTAGTGGTCACACTGGTAGATCTAAGAGTAAAGAAAGATATAGCTTCCCACAATGCATTGCTCCCAATGGTGGTTTTTTGTACAGTTATCTATGTGAATTGTTAGATATGACATGGCTGAATTAACAGTTCTGGATCAAAACTATGATTTTCAGAATGTTTTGTGTCTCTAACAATTCACATAATACCTGTACAAAAATTTCCATTGAAGCAGGCATTTGGGAAGGGCTACATTATCTTTCTCTTGATCAGAGGTGTATTGATGCAATCCCACAATTTTTTATCCCCAAGTACTTAAATGTTTAGTACCATGCATGCATATTGGATTGGTCAAACCCCCCTCAGGTAGACCTAGGTCAAATAAAATAATACTATATATTTATGCATGTGTTGGTCAAACATTGACTGTAATAGTATTTTGCTTTGAAGATATGTGTAACTGCTGATATTTTTCTGTCCTTTTTAAGTATTATACTCTAAAACCTAGAAGTACAGTAATCAAAGTCCAACACAAGTCGCACAAGGATGGGTGATATTTGTTGACTTGTATGACCACTATTTTGTGTATCAGTGTCCAGAGATTTGTTTTGTTCTATATCATCACTGTGTCTTAATAGTGCGCGATTTTTAAAAAAGTGGCGGCCAAGAGTGTATACACCGTTTTGTCGTAAGGCCCGCGACATGCGTGCATGCACATTAATTTACTTTGTACTTTGAAGTGTAAGCAGTATATAGTCTTGTATAGTTCACACCTTCCAAGTGTTGATTTTCACGGTTGGAAAGATAATAATTTCAGCCAAGCGGAAAACTGAAATTGGGACAACTGTAATACTTAATAGGGTTTAATTGGTGATTCCGAATGTTGCACTTTGATTGTCCTGAACAAATGTTCTATCATGGCCAAAGTGTTGCAATTTTTGTCCATTTACAGGCAGAAAATACAAGATTTGGAATTTCTTCGCAGATCAAATATGCACGTAAGATAAGGCACACAATTATAACTAGGTCTGTGGTTCAGAATGATTATAATCTCAATGTTTCTTATTTCCAGGGTATGAATGGGACGACAGAGCTCGTGTGTGGCATGGATGTCAGCGTTTGAATCACGATCAGAGAATCGGTCTAGCTGAACTCAAACCCATCAGAAGTATTCACTCAGATGTTGACATAATAGACAGTACCACATGCCCATGACTTCATATTACTGGTACGTCATCACAGCAGCAAGATAGCATAATCATTGTGCTCAAGACAAAAATCCTTCATCAATGGCATGATGAAAATGTGGGGAATGTTGGAAGCTACTTCCCCAGGAAATTTTGGTATTGGGGGAATTTTGAATTTGGAGGGATTTTTTTTTTTTTTTAATTGCAAAAATTTTTGAAAATTCAATGGCAAAGGCTTCCCAGGAAATAAACATTTTTCATGCCCTGGTGAACATTTTGGTTCTGTATGTACCACCAGGCACTGCTCATTTACTGTTCACCCCTGTCTTGATACTCACAGACATGGTAAGGCAACCGAAATGAACCTTAGGTTCTGGGGGGGGGGGGGGTTGCCACCCTGCACAGCACTCTGATTCCACTGCACCACATGTGCTCCGTGTAAAAAAAACCTTTTGCCAAATGGTGTTTTACAAACGTGGTCCTCATAGATGACAATCCACAATGGGGCCAGCTAATTGTTTTTTAAATGGGTGTGTAGCATGCACTTGCTCTTTAAACACTAAAAACTTTTATCTATTGAGTTTTTTTAATAAGCCATCTCTTAACTTTATCACTTCTGGATGACACCAATTTCCTTTCTATTTCCTATCGACACATTACAGGACGAGCACAAAAGAGACTAGCAGAGATCTTCAACCCAGCCAGGGCAAGCCCGTACAGTCCAGGAATACTAACACCCCCACACATTAGTAAAAAATATGAAGAACGCACAGATGACAGCATGACGACTTACTAACAACTGATGTCAATCTTGTACCTTAAGCCAAGTTCAATACTTGGGTCACACTATGGGAGAGCTGTGGGTTTATTTATTCGAGGTTAGCTGGATAACCATTATGTTACATCTTTGCTGTGCAATTTGTGCAACAGTGTTATGCCATGTTCCCCCGACCATTTGTAGGGGACAATTCAATTTTCGTCGTCGGTCACATTTTACATCTATCATAACAACCCTCAAGCAAGGACCGTGGTACAGTTATGTTCTTACGGTAGGGTCTTTTTTTTAATTGCTCCCTTACAATTTGCCACATTTTTTCACTCAATGCTTTTATTTATTCAATAAAATCCTTTTGCCCAAAATTGGAAAAGTGATAAATCATCTCCAAAATAATAGTATGTGGGACAGTTTGGTCGTAAAAACATATCACAGCCATACCAGTTCATTCATAGTGCTTATAACTGCAACTAAATGTCATAGCTTGATTTGTCAAATCTGGACGTCGACCAATAGGCATTTAGACTGATTTACTAAAGTATCCCCGATTCTTCCTTAACCGCTGGTATGAAAAAATGCCATGGATCGTCAGTGGTGTCGGCAATAATGGTGCATTACACAGCAAGGCTTGGCAAAGCCCAGCATCTTGTACATTGCAGTGGAGTTGACACTGGACATGTGACTAGCTACTCTATGGTAGAAAGCATGCATAGCCCAAGTGCAAAACCTTGATTGCATGGGATGAAAAATTATCGTCAGGAGCTGGGACTGTCATGGCTGATTATAAAGTATAGCGAAGTACTTATGAGGCAGTTTTGAGTTTCGTTTATCAAGTTTCCATTGTAACAACCCCAAATATTGACAAAGTCCTGTAAATTAAAGCAGGTTTGTTTGAAAAACATTTCTCTGGTAAAATGAGGGATGAAACATCTCATCCATGAAACGTTCTCTTGGTGTAATGGTAGATTCAAACTGCCTGACAATTACAATCCCATGAATTGATTTTGGAAGGTAACTATTCTAATTCATTTTGTTTTATGCGTATGTTTGCGCTGATAAATTACTGCAGCTTCCATGTTATAGCTGAACAACGCGGATTACTAGGCCTGTAACATAATTTTATTTTGAAGCCCACAAATGCTCTCCGTATTCATTGCATGTACTAACGTCATGAAGGTTACAACTGTTTTCTTCTAACACACACTATTGGTCAAATAAGCAAATGCTTTTCTTTGTGAAATCCAATCAAGATCATAATGGTGGTGGAGGAAATTAACTGTTGATAAGTGGGTCATTCGCTCTTTCACGTTCTGCCATTGCAGGTAGAGCCTCTAACTAAAGATTGAAATAATCGAGGGTGTTACATAACTTACATACCAATGCATTCACCTGTGGCAAGGTCATGGTTTTGTTAAGAGAATGAACCTAATCGAACTGTTGCTCTCATTCAGCATTTTCACTCCCATTTTTTCTAGAGGGTCACTCTTGGAACAGGATTCTCAAGAGTGAACTTTAAAATCTGAAGAGGAAACACTTAACTCAATGTTACTGAGAACAGAAAATTGAAGAGTATTTCACTCTTTATTTTCAAGAGTGAACCACCAGGTTCAAGAAAATTTCGCTCTCAATTATATGGAGTGAGTGAATGACTGTCATTCCTATTTTTCCAGTTCAGCCTTTTCCCGCAAATTGTAAACCGTCAAGAACTATTGCACGATCGAGAATACTAATTAAATGTGGTGTGGTGCTTATTTCTATTTAATTTTGGCATCACATACCTAATTATTATTTAGTCATATTGTATGTATTCAATATTATCCTCCGAATATTTTTGAAGTACTACAGTATGTAAGGTCTCATAGTTATGTGTAACTTATCTATTTATACATGTTTTTTTTAAAATTCTAAATAAGTTTAAAAGGGACCAAAATATTATTTTTGTTGCTTGATTTTAAAATGATAACAAGAAGCCTGTAATTGGCTGGCCATGTACTTCCATGATCAATTGAGGGAATATTAGGGGGTGCTAAGCACTCTTTTGGGTCTGAATAATTGACAGTACTTTTTTGAATGTCTTTGTAGATTACATATTTTGATACCGGGTAAACTTATGGCAAGGCTGATTCAATCTCTGATGGTGGTATTTTTACAAACCTCGGGGTTTTTAACAAAAAAGGACCTTAATTTACCTACTCATTAGGATGGCAACTTTGTCACAATTTCCTTTGTTAACCCTTAACCAGGATCTGTGCTAGGCAAATTCTTGGGCCTCACACTCATGGACTTTAGGATAACTGAACATCCTGTTGGCAAACTTGTGTGGGCAGACGAGCTGAATAACGGGTTGGTTCCTTTGAAAAACAGGCCTTGCGGCGAGCACTCTGGCTAAAATCTAGAGCAGGCTCCAGTCAGAATGCTGTCCCCCCCCCCTCGCTATCTTTGAGCAATGGTTCAAATTTATTGCACTAAAACATGATTAAACCGTGAAGCGAATCTGGGCTGTAATGAAACCCAAAGTCCGTGTTAAACATTGAAAGCTCCAATTTATCAGGTAAACTCTGTACTAAGTATTTTGTGGCAATGTGTTAGAAAGTTATTCTGGGACTCCAAAAAATGCAGCTGAACATAATGGTGGTTGATCATCTTTAAATTATCAGTTGACATTGTTTCCGTTCATTGGTAGTTCCTTTCAGAAATGTGTCCTTATACTAACTAGAAACATTTCAACTCAATGTAATATTTGGTGCAATCAAGGAAATCTGTGAACCTGTCTTGTTACAAACACCTTTGCCAGAGCCAGCTTAAATATCTTAATACGCATCATAATCCCTAACTAGTTAAGCCAAGAAAAAAAACAGTTTTTCTCAGATGATCGGGCTCATTATGTTTAACTTGGTTTTTACCGCATATTTTTTTTTTTTATGGGGTGTACCCCTTTAATTTTTTTTGTAAAAATTTCAGAAAAAAAATGAAAATTTGTCGGTTAAATATTTTAAAAAAGAAAAACCTCATTTCGCATTAGCTTTTTTCTAATCAAAAAAACAACGCATTTCGCATTTTTGCACATTTCTCTGGACAACTTTTTTTTTTGCCGAATGGAATAGGTATTTTAATGACTAATTAATTGTGAATTTGATCTTGATAAATACAAAAAATGCCATTCTCTTGGGCAGATTAGCTGGTCGGACAGATTTTTGGATTTAGAGCGGAGCATCAATCCTATATCGGAATTAGCCTTATTTTAGTAATCTCAATAGAAGATTTATTATATTTTAAAGTGGCTCAAACAAAAAGGATGTTTGTAACAACAAATTCAGACTATTTTCCTAATTATCCATTCTTTACTTTTCTTCACCACAAACATTGGTTTTTTGCGACATGCTTTTTGTATCTATGGGACTGGTGATGTGGTCCCTATCTTATTGTAAGAATTGTTAAGACTACCCCTAGTTTCCATAGGCCTGAAGTCACCTACATTAGTTTTTCCTAGTTTGTATGTACCCTAAAGTAGAAATATGTTGGGTGTCTTTTCCCAGGCTTGCCACAATTCAAATGACCATCGCTATTGTAATATGCCTATAAAATAGGCTTTGGCTTTTATGTTGTCCGCTTCCTGGTAAAAGCACCGCCCTTTTAAAGAGCGATTTGGTGCATTCACTCGAAAACTACCATGTAGAGATTGTTATATTGGTCAGTGTGCATTTTAGAATGGCAAATCCAATGTTGAAAATTAATGCAGCTTGACCTTATTTATTAAATTTTAATGAATTGTAAGTTGTGCCAAAAATTATTTTACTAGTGATAGTAAGCTCTTTGTACAGTAGTCCATTTCCATGCACATATTTTGTTTAGGGTAGAAATGTGCCTTGAAAATGTAGTTTTTCTAATTTTTGAATGCTTGGAATATTTTTTATGATGGAAGAACTTACTTGTCTACAATTTTGATAATATCTGGAATTGGATAATTACGAAATGGATTATCCAAATTCTTCTCTATTGAAGAAAGATGATTTTCGAAGGGACACTCAATGGCCTTGATATTTGAAGGATTTAATCTCATTAGGTTCATATTAATTTGTTTCATTATCAATTTGCCAACAAAAACTTAGTTGCTGTGAAGTTGTAAATGTGTTATTGTATTTTCTGTATGTCTTGTCTCAGGATGATTCAATTTAGCTACATAATGTAATTATTAACTTGCAAGGAATTTTTATTCTTGTAAATAGTGTTCAACTGTACAAAATATTAATAAACAAAATTACAAAAAAAAGAGACCTTTATTCCTGCATCCAAATGTATCTATAATTCCCTGTTTGTAATATGTCAGCAAATTATGGCCAAAGGAGTATTTGGTTTGTGTACTTCTAGACATGACTATAATGACATTCCTTTATTTGGTGCTTTTTTTATGATGAACTGATCACATCTTGGGAAATCTGTGGGAGTGGCTATCTCCTGGCGGCATAAAATTAAGTATTAAGGATAACAGTTAAATTGTATATAAAAATGGCTAAGCCTTATACATTAAAGCCACTATCACAGAGATTTCTTCAAAATGCAAACATTTTGGCACCCCTTATTTTAATTAGTCCATATTTTTGCAGTTGTATTGAAAGTTTGTGTAAATACCCCTGTAAGTGCTAAGTGTAATGCCGTATCTGTTACTCAATGATGTTTATGGCTTTTTTTACTAATAAAAGTCGGGATCCACTTTTTTAAGGTGTAGAAACAGGTCGGACAGGTCTTCAAAACCGTTTTAAATGCTTAAGTGTCTATCTTTTGAATTAAGACCGATTCTTGACTTTTGACTTCAAAATATTCTTTTTTAAAAATTTGGGAATTTTGAAAAAAATGATTGATGGTGGCTTAATAGGCGAATTTCCTTTTCACCTTGAGTCTGTATTAACGTCACTGCGTGTTTTTAAGGTTGGGGCGACAAAAACAAACCTTGAAACTTGTGCTCCTAGAATCTCTGCCTTTACACCAGTAAAGTGTACAATTGCAATGCCCACACGCAGACAATTTAATGTTACTACCAAACGCAAGGCAAACAAACTTTGTTTACAATTAAGCACAGATTTGCAGCAGCTAGGGTAAAACCTGATTTTAGGTGGGTTCATATTTCATGCAGCTTCCTGCAGACTCTAGCCTTTCGAACATGCTTTTACGCACGCGTATGGTTCATGCATCCGACGCGCAAAGCGTGTTCGAAAGACTAGCGGCGGACGACCGTCTGCCGCGGAAGTATGAACCCATCATTAAGCTAATTGAACAGAATGGAGTAAATACTTGCCAACAACTTTTCTCTAAAAACAAAGGTTTCTGATTGTCTAATTATATAACATTGGATGACTTTTTTCAGTTGGTGCAACAGAAAAAATCGCCCGAGCCTAGATCAAATATGGGGCGAGCAAAGCTAGCCTGATATGTTCGGGTATCTAACTGAAAGTTCATCCAATAGTTGATTGCAAAAAGCTGACTTGACAATAGTTTAAAATGGTTTTGAAAATAATGAAAAGATTTGCTTGACTAGTTGGGCCAATATTTTTGCTTAGTGTGCAGGAGGGGCGGTACGCACTACTCACACTGCAGTATGGCACCACACGGAAGCTTCAGAGGCATAAGAAATCACGGTTATTGTATCCGGGATATTTTTGATGGCAGAACCAAAAAAGCTGGCTATACCCATGCCACAATGAGGCCCAAATATCTATGCCCCTTGGGTAGCAAATCTGAATCAATTATGAAGGATGGGGTTCTACTTCTCTGCACAATAAAGTGAATATCTTGAACAATTAGCTTATCGTCAAATATGTGATGTGATCAGCAAAATGAGTCGGAACTCGCTAACTTGATTTTAAGATATAGCCCAACAAAGGAGAAAATGTCTTTTGTTTAACTATTGTTTTGGCACCCTTCAACTGATCAATCTTTTGAAGTATTGGTCAATTCATAGGATGTCAGCAAAATGAGTATTTTTAAATGGTGCATACAGCGACATCAAAAGTAAAATTGAATCTGATCGAGTTCCAGACTCATTTTGCTTTGATCGGCATCACATTTATCGCTGATTTATACTATAGAACAAAACTTTATATGGTCGTACAAAGATTAGTTGGCTCCCAAATTTGGAGGTAAAACTATCTAAATTATTCCCACAATGATTGTTTTTAAATGATTGTGTAAATTCTATATGGGTTAATTGTAATTTTTACGTGCATAATGTTCTTCTTTTATTTAAAAATGTCATTTGAAATTGCTAATAAAAACCGCATGTTGATGTGCTGAGATTAAAAATGTTTCTTCAAGTGTTTGTAATTGTGTATACTTTGGGTAGATTGTAAAGGTCCATGAATGAGATAAACCTACTCAATCTTTATGGACATTCCTTCAATACACAGGGCTGGGAAAAGACAATCATTAGCGAAACCTGATTTTCAGTCGTGTCAAGAATAGATTCACACCATCACCTGAAATTTTCTATTACTCTCTGAAAATCATTATACCACATGAGTCATCACCCAACCCAATTTTGAATGCTTTCTGCTCCCTCTTGGTAGACTTGACACAAACAACACCAATTCTGTGCTTAAGGTCCCAGGAACTGCAAATAATCTGGCCATGTTTTGGTGTGACATCCTATCATTTGTGATGTGATTCTGAACCCTCCACTGTCGCACAGGACGTTTGAAAAAATAAAATAGCTTAAAATCTGTTTATACTGTAATTTATTTGTCAGATTTGTATAAGGCATAACTTTTGATGTATCAAAGAAGAATAAATTAAGTTATGGAAACCTTAATATTCAAACTCTGCAGTAATTTTTTCCCACCTTGTGGCTAAAGTAAAAACTCATTTTTCCCACTTGTGTGCTGGTTTTCCCAGATAGCATCACATTTGTCCAAGGTCAATCTTCAAATGAAATCGATTCTGTTGTACTCACTTGAAATATTTCTGTTCCGGTAACCTTATTGTGACAACATCGATTTTGACTTCATGAACAAGCCCTGTGACAAACAAGGCAAGGGCAATCTTTAGTTAAGCCTCCATGCACTTAGCAATGAAATAGTCATAGAAATCTGCATGAATGTAGAGGATGAATGGGATTTGCAAGCTTTTTTTTCCCGTATGGACTCCTATGCTTTTCATCCCGGAATTGGCACCAAGGACACAATAGCAGTGCGTAGCCGTGGGGGCCAAAGTGCCCCCTCTTAAAACTTTTAGGGGAAATCGGGAAATAAACACGGATATTCATGTTAAATCGGCCCCTTTTTTCGGTCTTTTGCCCTGCGACTGGGAAATTTTCACTGGATCGGGACATTTGTGCACGGGAATGGCCCCCTTGGAACCACCCGGTTGGCTACGTGCCTGCCAATAAGTCCCCACCAAACACCACTTATTCTTTTCTAGAACTTTGTCAAGCATGACCAGGGTTGCACTACCTTTATAAAATCAAAATCTAGATTAAGATTCGCAAATATGGTGTTTTTAAAAAAATTCACTTGTGATTATCATTGCTTCATTTGATTAACAAAAGTAAACCTTTGAGGCACTTGCTCGGTAATTGTTGTGGTATCCCAACATTACTTTCTCATGGCACTTGTTCAAATAGTTGGCAATTTGAATGCTGCCCAGATGAAGAAATTCTCCCATCCACATGTACCATATGCTGCTGCATATGGCAATTCCTTTGTCTTCATGAATAACAATGCCCTTAGGGAAGCCGATGCATTCTTGGCTGAAGACAACATCCATAATGGTATCATGGCCAACCATTTGGCCGCCCAACGTGGAGACCATCTTAAAGGGGCATTTCGTGATCCACAGCCTCGTCCCCCCAACTTACCTACAAATGTTGAGATTTTTATATTGAACCGTTAGCCTTAGTAATCCATGGTGCCAATCTTACCGTGCAAATTCGGTCGCATCTGTACGAAATTCGCATTTTGTCTTTTCCTGTCCGTAAACGGACATAAATTACAGCACAGTAGCCTATGGGACCGTGGGAAACGAGTAATTGCTCATAACACAAAACCTCAGAATCGGGATCACTCAATGATAAAACAAAGGTGCTGGAATCACGAAATGCACCTTAGCATTCTGGTCTAGGATTTCAGTTCACCTGTTACGTAATTGGTGACCGATCGACTGCACTGACGTCTTGTGTGTGTGGTGTGTCGAGAGCAAACCACATTCTACCCAGAAATCATCAATTGAATTCAAAATATGCTAATCCCAATGTCATTCCCGCTCAATATGTTGTCGCGCATATTTCCCACTAACATTCTAAAACGGAATTGAAAATATGATGTAGGTGGGTAGCTATCGCCATGAGAATACCTTCTAAGTCATTCTCACAATGAGCAAGTTTTCGAGCACCTTTCAACGCCCCATTGGAACGCCTGTAAACATAGACCACGCCGCATGGCACCCCCTTTTGATGAGTTTTAGCATTTAAGTTGACTAACGGTGACTGACGAAATGTGTAAATCGGCGCGTTGCGACTGGTTACAGGCCTCAAGTGTGGGTGTTTGGAAAGTTCTGATGACAAGCTACAGCTTGGCGTTTGTTGATTGTGAATCAGATTGCTGGTTCCTGAAGATATGGAGTTTTGGAAAATTCACGATTTTTTTCTCCACAACGAACATATTTCCGAAAATCACAGAGGTACTAGATTAACATATTGATCGAAAGAATTTTTGTATTTTTTTTTACAAAGCCATTTGATCGCTAACGCTCTCCGAAATGAAACGAATATGAGCATGCATAAAGTGCCCACCAACAACCACTTGCATGCCAAACTTGAAATGGCAACCCTATAATTCAGTCTGGGTGTCTCACGTGGCGTCTGTTGTTTTTTACAAGGATTTAAAATAGATCCCAAAATAGTTTGTATCGCCGTGAAATATGAAGTACGTAATACTTTCATAGCGAGGTAGGGCTTCGATGTAGAATAAAGCATTCAAAACAAATGTATTTCCATATAAATCCCGCCGAAATTTCACACTAGTGTTTATTCGACCTGCCTTTTATAGCAGGTCCCTCAAAGCTTCTTGAAGAATTATTCATTACATTAGGCAACAAGTCCATTATTTACACCATGGAATGCAGTATTTCAAATTCTTTTTCGGCGAAAAATGTCGCCTTCACCCTTCGCTTCCGTTAAAAAAATCTCATTCCCTTGAAAGTTTCATTGTTCCTCCTCGCTGCTTGATGAAAAAATCCTCCACTCTCTCGCTTACAATTTGCTTCGCATCCCCTCATTCCTCCTTTCCCCTGGCGTAAATAATGACGCCCCGCCCTTAGTTAATTTTAAATCATTAAAAAACAAAAAAACTGGGGGGGGGAGGGGGATTGGCACTCAATAAAATTCTTATGGGGTTTAAGGCTAGCGATCATGCGACCCAGAAGCATTTGGTGACATTTAAAAAATAGGATGTCTTTGGTGGACAGCCAATTGCCCTAAATAGGGGTTATGTGGACGACAAATTTGCTAATTATCAAAATGTCATTTTTCAAACTAGGGTTTTTTGGGGAAATTTTCAAAATTCTCTCCCACCCCCCAAAAAAATAGGGGTCTTTGGGTGAGAGTGGTAAACCTTTAAAAATATGGCGTCTTGGTGGACAATGATGCTGAAAACTAGGGTCTAACAGCCTTATATACTTTGGCTCATTGACAAAACTATGTTTAAATTAGGTCCTGAAATAATTTTCAATATTGTTGTACAAAGTTCTGTTTGAACAGGTTTGAAACACAATGGAAAATACAGATTGATAGCTTGTAACTTCCACAAATGCACATTTTCATGAAAAATCTCAATTATGCCCCTTTTGTCCCGCATATGTAAATTAGGCCTATGCACATTTGATACAACTCCTCTCTTCATAGTTGTGTTGGTAAAGGCCTGAAGGGGAAACCATGAAAATTTCATCCCGATAGCTTGTAAAGCTTCTCACAAATGCAAGAAAATACAAAACTCTTAATTTTGCCTTTTTGGGTAAAATATGTTCTTATGCCATTTAAGGGAGCATTATTGGGCTCATTGGTTTATAATGATGTTTGTTTATGCTTATCTAAAAAAATTCCTGAACTTTTCAGATTGTTTGTATTGTGAGTTAACAACATACAATTTTGCTCATTTTTGGTCAATATTCTATTAGGTAAAGTTAAGACTATCGAATAACTGCAAATGCGGTGAGTGTATTAAGAGAAAAGTGTCATAATGATATTGTGTAAATTCTCTTAACGTACATCTATATAAGAAATAGTTGTTTCGCATTTCATTGAAAACACAAATTTAAACATTTTCCGGAGAATCCCCAACTGATCCACTTAGTTTTTAATTGCTCGTCATGCTTGCAATATTATGTAAATCTTTAGGTACTATATCAGGCACACCCTCAAACAAGCACGTGTATCTTTTATCGTTAAGATCTGTACATATTTTTGTGTTTGAAGAGGACATGTACCACGGTGCCATGGCAAATAAAGAAAATAAAAGACTGACCTTTTGACACTTGGTCTCAAATTACTGTTAGACGAGTACAAAATGAAATAACTTTGCAAACGGCCCGATTTCAAAAATTCGAAGTGTTCTGAGTTGCTGAAGAGTCTCTCTTTCACAATACATACATTTTAAATCCACGAATGCAGACACTTATTTTCACCTGAACTGTCTATTGTTAGACCATGTCAATGCAGGGGAATTGGCCCTCTCCTAGCAGTGTGACCAAACTCAACACCATGTGTAACCGATGTTAAAACTCGATGCCATTGACAAGTGTGGGAACACACTTCAGTACTCAATTTTTTAAAGGTGCTCACCCATTCCCCATAATTCTCTGTTTAGCAGAAAGAAAGGCCATACACCACAACCTAAATTCAAAATTGTTTGAATCCAAAGGCCTATCGAAATGATTTTGCTAATCAGAAAATCCCATTTTTCCCCCTTTTTGAACAAGTACGTTACTGAAACATGCCCTGTTACAGCCCCAAGAAGTAACATGATTTATTTCATTTGAGTAGATAAGTCATAAATTAGCACTAAAATATTTAATTATTCTAAATCAGTAATCAAATATACCGGTTTTGTGTGCATACCTGGTGTGTGTAAAGCAATTAGAATGAACCAGAAGATCTCAGAAGAGCTCATAAAAGCGGGGAAACTTCTGGAATTTACCTGGACCTTAGTGATTTCATTTAGAATTTCTTCACTGACTTCTCTGAATCATAGGTGGCGCACTGCTTCATATTACCACAGAAATCCTATAGCGCAGAAGGCGCTAGAAGGGCCGGTACCTGCGCGTTTTGAGCACGCAGTGAAGCCGACCTTTCCTTGCATTTTCGAACCTGCGGTGTTATTGTTAAGCGTCCCGCGATACGCCTAAAAGTCGACTAGCCAGAGATCTTCGAAATATTATTTTTTGGTGTAATCTGAAAATAGTCCAACTAGAACTACAGTAGTTACCTAAACTTGCCAGATCCGAAATTTCGGAGAAAATCGGATTTTCGTTTTGATGCGATAAACATTTAAATGTGTAAATTACGTCCCATAGGATACTGTGTATAACAAAAATTCCGGATCGGATTTTCTAACAAAGTTGTGATTTTCTATATGAAGAATTCGATTTAAGCTGAGCAATTTCACACGTGATTAGTATATGGACAAGCCATTATGTAACATGCAAAACACGATTTTTTTTGGAAATTGATGGCGCCCTCCTCAGGAAATCTCTGAGTCGGCCTTTATCTTACGCCACCGGGGCAATCTCGTCGTGCGTGTATTTTGAATACCGTTACTAATCGTGTATAAATTATTAATACAATGGCGCGAACAAAATAACCCGAGTACGAGGCATGGATTGTAAGACCTACAGTGAGTTTTTTTTTTCTTTAACTCATGCCGACTTTTGCTTTATGAATATTTTAAGGCCTACCTTGCCAAAGTAGGATGTTTTCTTTTTCTGACATCACCGTCCTATGTAACTTTTATAACCGGTTTTTGATTAAGTTTGTCAAGGTTGGTAGACACTCAACTGTTCAGGTATGCATGCGCGGCCCGAATTAGTGTGCTATGAACTTAAAATTTTGATAAATTTGCAAAGCCCGAGGGAACTCTAAAAATTCTCATTTGTTCTGAGGTTAAAAAATGAGGAACTTTATATGAGTTAAATCGGGTTAATTCCCTTTTAAAGGATAAGCAGCGATTTTCAATCGAAAACATACGAAAAAAATCATAAAAAATCATATTTTATATTTTTGTACTGCATGGTATGCAAACATAACTACAAAGTGGTTCTTGAAATCAGGTTTTGTATTAAGGACAAGGCGTTACTTTTTATCTGATTCTGTAATTTCGATACGTGCGTATCGACATTCGAGGACTTGAGATTAAAAAAACCTTTCCCGGTGAACATCACAGATTTTCAGCGTGATATGTGCACCCATGATCAACACAGTTGATCCTACAAAACACAAACATGATATTTGTTTATTCTGTACTGGTGGAAACCAACAATCAGCGTTTTTTAGTGCAGATTTTGAGACGCCGTCCTTGTAGGGTCTATTTGCGAGGGAGACGGCACGTTAGGGCAATTTCCCTTCAAATATTTTGTGTGTGTTTTAGTGTTTTCTACATTTAACAGTTTAGAATCGTACACACTTAATATCCCTGATGCTAGTTAAAATCACGCATTTCCACATTTTCGATTCTCTCGCATTATCGCGCTAATCACTTTAATATAAGAATAAACGAACACGTTTGAAAATTATATGTTGAGGGTCCCCCCCCCCCAGATTTTGAACCGACGGTTATTAAAGATAGTTGCCGGCCATAAACTTGTTCATTTGCGGACACAATTCCACACCCCTAAACCTAAACTCTGTAAGTAATAAGTAAAATATTGCGTATCCACCGGTGACTGCATTATTGCTGGTCTACTCAACAAACCTTATATTTGAAACATCTCTATAATTGCTTATTGGTTAAGGGTTAGCAAAAACTAACAAAACTAAATAACCTTATTCTTCTTTATGTTCCACACCTTCAAACCGTACGGACGACGGAGACGACGATGTAGCTAGAGAAAGAGATTGCCAATTTTTCATCAAAATAACATGTGGCCATGTGGCCAACTTTTGCATTTTTACAAACATCAGACCAAGTACATGTACATAAAAATAGTGCTACTACTAGGACATTCTTTCCACAACAAAATTTAAAAAGTTGGAAATATAAAATGTATTTTTAAAAAGTTGCATGGAATATAACGAATTCATTAGGCCTATTCAAGCCAACATCCCGTAGGTCTCCACCCTAGAAGAAAACTAACAATCAAACATCAATCAAATGTTCAAAACACACTCTGGGTGTGTTTAGGAGCGCGAAGAGAGCAATCGAGTCTCGCAGCTGGCACGCGTTCAATGCTTCGAGGCATGTCGCGCGCAAGCTCATGAATATTTATTGGAGAAAATTTTGACTCCAGCTAATTACAGCGGGTATAGGAGAGGGCTTCGGTGCGCAACCAAGTGAGTCGTGCTTCGTTCGCTTGGCTTCGGGCCTATCTAGCGCTTCGCGCTTATAATATCTATGATAATCACAGCAAGTCAGGAGTAGCTGCTATAAGACCCTAAAGCTATGCAGTCCATGTGAATAATAGAGGGCATTTCCAGATTATGACATAATGGACATATTTAGCACATGACTCATATAGAGGGACCCAGACCCTTCTAGATTTGTTTGAGAGGATATATTAAAGCCATGGTGAGAGAAGATGAGTCGGAGTTACATACCATCATGCTCCAAGTTATTAACAGAGTTCCAAGCATTAGTGGACAGTTGACAGAAACATTTCTTCCTATAGTGGACATTGTCATAGTAGTCTCAGCTCCAGCAGTTTAGTCCGATTGTGTAGCCGTGTCGGTTTCCGTATTTCGGGGCCTCTGAGTATCCAAGGATAATAAACAAGCTACAGCAACTTTGGACTTTATATTTAGTCGTCCTCCAAGCTTCGGGAGTCATTAAGTCATTAGGAGCTGGTTTTCTTCTGTCAGGACAAGTCGTCCGTGGACACGGCCCACTACTGCGAAATAGTTACGTTTTACGCTGGAACTATTTCGCCAGGACTCTTTGCAAGTTGGGCATCGTAATTGTAATCTCGCTGCAGCCCCGTCGCGGCACACACAAGGTCGTAAGTTAGTAGTTCATTAGTTAACAACTTTATTATAGCTAAATCTTTGATTATTGATACATAATCGATGTTTGAATGAG
>JAMKCH010030855.1:0-16481 GCA_023653785.1 Ophioderma brevispina | reverse complement strand
TGTTAATCTACACTATGACTGATCGTTACATGTAGATGTGCGCAGAAACGGAATTAGGTCTGTCTCTAATTTATGTCAATCACAACAAGGTCTTGAATATTTAGTCCGGGTTTTAGTTCAATGAAATGGCTGAATTTGCATTAAAAAACTGTCAGTAATTATGACATTCGACAAGACTCATTAATTCCAAAGAAATAGGGACAACTTTAAAAAGACTTAAATGGATTAAATTTTAAACTTATTAGGCCCTATAGTGCTGCAGCACCAACCAGTTTAGGAGACTGGTACCGGGGCCGGAATAATAACATTTGTCATCATTGCTTAATTGACCGTAGGGATGTGGAGTTCATGAAAATTGGTGATGACAAAATTAAAAGTGGTGGCAATTTGAATACGACGCCATTTTCCAGAATGGAAGCCATCTTAAAGCCAAAAACACCTAAGAAGGCAATTTTGTTGTGAAAAATGTTTTTTCTGGGTCAAGGAGTTCAAAACAATTATTCCCCAAACTATAAAATGTTTCATGTGCCGATATTTTCCAAGATGGCTGACATTTTATTGACACAAACCTTACATTTCTTAATATATAGCCTAGGAAGATGATTGTGGTGTCAAATTAAAGATTTTCTGGGTCAAGTAGTTCAATAAAACTATTTACAAAACTGTCAGATGAATATAAAAGTAATGGCAGTTTTCATACGTCAGTATTTTCCAAGATGGTCAACATATAAAAGACAAAATCGTTTATACCTCATGCTATACAGCACCTAGGATGACAATTTTGGTGACAAAGTGTATGTTTTTTAGGTCAAGGATTTTAAAAGCAATATTCTCCAAACTGTCAGATGAGTCATGTTATTCATGGACTACCAATGTGACACCCAAAATAAGACACCTTGACTACTCTATATGTATTCACCCAAAACATATATCCGGAAGTGCATGGGGATTTTGATATTTAGGCCTGTATTCTTTTAATAGAAACTATTATTTGTTTGTTTCAGATATGTCAAGAGTAAACTGGCACCAAATTTCGAACAATTAAATGGTCATGGTCACGTGCACACCTATTGGTAGTCAATGTTTTGGGGTTTTCGTTCATAGGGCCATAAAGCGCAGTTAGGAGGTTCTAAGGAGGAGTTACTGAGGATTCTGTGTTGGTATTAATTATCAAGCATCTGGGTTAATATATTTTATCACTTTGCCACATTAAGCCTGACATTGTAGTAAGTTAACACTCTTGGGTACTTGTACTTAAAATATCGGGCCATATTGGGGAAGAAAAAAGTGGCAACTGGCAAATAAAACATCACTTTTATATTAATCCTCAAGTTTTAAGAATAGTTTTATTGAACTCTTTGACCCAGAAAATACTCATTTTGACACCAAAATCATCTTCTTAGGTTATATAATAAGAAATATGCGGTTTTCTTTGACGAGATGTCGGCCATCTTGAAAAATAGCCGTGTATATAAATTTCCATGACTCAGACAATTCTGGCAATTGTATATTGAACCTCTTGACCCAGACAACATACATTCCAACACTAAGTCACCATAGTAGTGCTTTTACCTTTAAAATGGCGGCCATTTTTGAAAATGTTGGTTTATGCAAATTGCCATCACTTAATTTTGTCAGCACGTATTTTCATGAACTACACAACCCAATGAGCAATTTTAGCTATGATTGCAAATGTTATTATTCCGGCCCTGGTTGGTAGAAATCTAAGGCCTTTTTCACTTGATGCTGCAGCACTACTATAGATAATGCGCAAATGATGCTTTTACACATAAGAGTGAAATAAAATACACAAAAACTTCAATTAAATCATGTGTAAATTTTTCAGGGCCATGCAGTTACAATAAGAGATTATAGCCTGTTCAGTGTGGTTAAAGGCACATTTTATAAACTTTCTCGTTTAGGGTAGCAAAATGATGTCAAAATACTTGTTTAGGGTGTATTTTTAAACTGCCATGCAAATTATTTGTTTAGGATAGTAAAACTAAACGAAAACACTTGTTAAGGGTAGCAAAATCAAACCCAAGTACTTGTTTAGGGTAGCAAAATCAACCAAAATACGTGCTTAGGGTAGCAAAATCAACCAAAATACGTGCTTTGGGTGTTTTTCTTGCCAAGTGAATTACGTGCTTAGGGTACGTTTTGGGAGGCCATACATGAGCATGATATCCACCTTGAAATACAAGTGGCCCCCCCCCCGGGTCCCTGGGACTGTAGTTTTGTCATTTTTCGTTTGTGAAGTCGGTATTTTAAGGACTTTATACCTTGACTTTGCGTCGGGTTTGTCAACACACAAACCCGCATAATTCACACCCATAGGCCGACTAGCGTAGGGCGTGGCACTGCAGCCACGTTCATATCGATAGTCCTATTTCCCACTACTATCTTTATATGTGTTATATATTATATATTTTAACGTGTATATTTGTGATTACAATGCTTGTGCGAATTGTAATTTGGAAATGGTCAGGCATGCCTTTCGTTCTCGTTTCAAAATGGCGCCCGGTTTGTTTACATTTTATAATTTATGCACGATCATTCCTTCACTCAATGAGCGTACACTTGTGGGTTTACTACCTAGTTTCCTTAATGCTGTCTTGCGGCCCTTATGTCAACGAGGTATGACCTTTGATGAAAGGAGTTGTAGGATTGTTTGGGAACTGCTTTTATATAAATTTTCTAATCTAATTTAATAAATTTGGAATCGGGTATCCCCGCTTTGTGCGTGCTCGGGCCCGGTTTGTTTCCTTTATAGGCCGCGGCTGTACTTGACTTGTTCGACCGAGTCGCCGTCACGGGACCCCACCCATCATGCTGATACCCTCTGGTCCTACGCCTGGGCGCATAGGTGCACCGTGCGTATCGGTCTCTGGTAGTGGCACCTGGTTTGCTCTGGAGTTGGACCGGGTTATATCCTTGGTTTTTTCGTCCCTTGGTATAAATGGTGAACGTGTAGGGGATATGACCGTAATGAGCGGAGTTCCCCCGCTGCTGTAAGCGGAGGTTCACCGCCGCCATTACAAAGCTTGGGTCTGGTGTCTTGTCAGTCGCCCGAGCCTCATGGGTGCGTTTGACTGATATGATACTGGGCGTGTTTGCCGTCTTCGTACGCACCGATCACAATACCACTGCTATAGTACCCATCGCCGTTACAGGGGTTCCTCCGCTGCTGTAATCGGGGGTTCACCCGCCGGTAGAGGGTTCACACCCGCCCGTGGTCGTGTCAGTCGCCCGTGCCCCAGGGGTTCGTGACTGGCTGATACTATGCGTGTTTGTCACCGCATCACCGAACGTTTTCGGTACCCTACCGGTTACGGAGATCACCGCCAAGGTGGTTGTGCCCCTTGCTAAGTTCTATGGGTTCGCTAACGGCGGCGCTGCCCTCGTGGCAGCGTCTACCCGTGCGGTTTCCCGCTGCAAGCACCCCCGTGCCTCAGCGAAACCCACCCGGCGATGTCGTGCCCTTCTTCCTCCATATCTATAGGGCGATTTACGAGCTTTTACTTGGCTGGTCCTCGATGCCTTTCGCCCTTCATACCTCACAGGTGATGTCAGCTACAGGCGCTTTGACCCGGCGAATCTCCTCGGTGCTGGTCCATGGCCTGTAATCCCGGATTAGAACCAAAACATGACCATTCCTGAAGGGATTTTGCTGGTCGATGTTCGAGACAATACCCATTCATCGGCTTTGACTCCCCATTCATAGAATCACTGGCTGCTTGGTCGGGTGTTTTCTTCACGATATTGGGCCATGCTTCGCCTGTTTAGTAACGGGCGATGATCCGGGCTCAATTACGCTGCCTCACTCATAACGCCGTCGCTCCCGCGGTGAGTTCTGGCTGCAGGAGTGGTTTTGCTTTCTCAGTCGAGACGGGCTTGCGCATCGGCGGCCCCTGCCTTCTTCTGGTCCCCCCCGGTTGGCCTCATCCCTTCGGGGATTTTAGCGTTGGATGAGTCTTCTCGATCGAACCCTTGTGTTGATGGCGTTGCCAAGTTCTCTGTAGACATTAATTTTACTCGGACCATCTATCACGGGGGGGTTAAGTTTCGAGAGATTTGTGGCGAGTTTAGCCCTACGCCTTGTCCGTTCTGTACTGGTGATTTGGCTTTACTACGCTGGTCTCCACCCTGATGGCCTCGTCCCTGCATCAGGGATTTCGGCTGAGCAGGTAGCATTTCCATAGTTTGCAGTGGTGTTTGTAACCACCCTTTTTATTTTTACCCCACCCTTTTTATGAAACACCCTTTATTTGAAAAGTAATCCGCACCCTTTTTGTAATTCATTGGAAATTTTACCAGCTTTCACATGTTTATTCTTTTACCACTTATGTTTGTAGATAACCTACAGAGCACAAAGATAATTTCCAATTTTTTTTTTGTTAATTCAAATCCACTTTGGCCCACAAAAAGCAATGAATTTAATTTGAGGGAACCTAACTTGTTTGGATGTTCTGACCTCGTTTTTCAAATTGGGGATGGCATCAGGGCAACATGAGGCACAGGTAGTAATTGTGTTTTGTATATCAAACCCACCCTTTTTATTTGACCCACCCTTTTTACAAAACCACCCTTTATAGCAATAAATCCAGTATCCCACCCATTTACCACTTTTTAGAATTTCTGAAACCCACCTTTCTAAAGCGTGGGTTTACCAACCGTGATTTCGTTTATCCTTTTGTGATTGGTCTTGCTACATCCTCTCAGGGGGATTTGCGAGACAATAGACCATTCATCTCAAGAAGATTTACGATCGATACGCGAGACCATCCTATTCACAGGGAGTTGAAATACCTATTCTTTGGGGATCCAATCGGGTTCTGTTTAACGGGGCACTGATTGACTCTGTAGGCTCGCCGTCTGTTGGGGATCCATCCGCGGCATCATTGCCGCGCAGTAATACCCATCCCTGCATGCGTGAGCCGATCCGCTTGGATTGGCTTGGCGGGAAAAGGGGGGGTGGCCACGGTCATCCGTCAGTATCCGGGCGGCTGGGGCGTTTGCCAACTAGGTTGGTCTGCTCTCCCGCTAGGGTGCTACGTCTATTGCTACGTTTCTTCAGGGCAACCCGGTTTGTTCATCTTAAACCGGGTTGTTGTCGGTGTTACCTCTCTATCATCTGTCATCACGGTAAACTGACTCCCTGTTACCTCTAACTCCAGTACCGTTGACAATCGTCAGCGGCGCCGGAGTATGCGTAAGGTACAATTTGTGGAAATTGTCTCGTTATTCTTGCAGTATACACCTCGTTGATCCCTTCGGGGCGCAGGTGTATGCGGGGGTTGCCCACTGTGTGACTATAACTTCAGCGGCACAACCGTGGTATGTTTGTTTTTTTATTCTGGTTGTACATTCTGTTCAGGTCACTTGCCTTTTTAAATAAAATACGTTACTACATATAGACGGTACATCCACAGGGCTTTGGGCTACTATCCGTATTCTGGTTCTTGCGGGTAGTGTTTCGGAGCCCACTGTGGGGGATGTCTTTGCCCTTAATCGCCTCAATCCCTTTCCGGGATGCGGGCGATGGGAGCATCGCTTCATCTACCCGATGGATTCTGGCCTGGTTAGCCGTGTCGCTTTGTTCACAAGGACATCCTATCGTGTGAATGATTCGTGCGGGACGGAACCATTGCCGGGCCTGTGCCCCCTCTGGGTGTCCGTCCTCTGCTGCCTGGGCTGTGCTTGCTCGCCAAGCGCTCCTCTGGACAGCATGTGTTGGGGTATCCCTACCACACCGGGATGCTCGGGGCACTAGCTTTCGCCTTCACTGGCTGTAGCGGCTCCCGTACTTTCCTGGTGTCTTCATATTTTTTTAAATGCAACCCTTTAGTGGCTTCACCTTCCTTATTTGTCTCTCTGGTGTTGGACTCGCAACTTCATCCAATCAATCCGGTTCTTCGGGCGGTCTTACGTCTTTATTAGGCGTTTACAGCCTCTTAGATTTCCATGGTGCTTCCGGCTCAGACCCCGCCTGGGTCGGTTTGGATGGCGGTGGTTTTTAATAAATACAACGCCAACCGATACTTTTGAGCATCCCCTAGGGGTTGTGCCACCGTTTTGGGATTGATGTCCTCTGCCCCCCTCGCCTTCTCCCCGGGTTGCGTACGGGTCTATCCTGCTCTCCGTCTGATTCCTTTGGATTCGGTCCTTTTGTTAGGACTCAATTGGAATCGCTATTGCTATGGTCTTGAACTCATGTCGATGGCACTTTGGATTTCATTCCTTTTTAGCAATAAATGCCGCTGTCTTTTACCGGCGTGTCACGACGATATGTATCAGTCTTTTTCCGGTAACGGGGCTTGTTCTGCCGTTCCTTCACGTTTGTACGCCTTGTATTCTCACTTGGATCGTGGGTTGACGTGTGTGGCACACGCCGCCGAGCCTCTCGTCGTTCGGCTTTGTGCCTGATCCCTGCGGGGGTCTTTTATTCTCCCGCTTTAGCCAGGGATCTCAGCTCCTTAAGGCACTTCAACCGGCCGCCCGGCGGTTTTGTGCCTTATTTTGAATGACAGGTGCAACCTCTCAATCTCACTGCATGGGGATGGATTGATTGGGTTGATAATGAGTCATTGTATTTTCATGACATGGACTTATTATCTTTTTTCACTTGTGTTTTTCAATTAATCTATATTGTTGAAGGGGTATACTCCAAGCTATCCATTCTGGATTGGTTTGTTCTGATCCATGGAGGTTGTGATTAAACTATACTATTATATTATTTTACCTCTATTTGGATTGATAATTAGTCTTCCTGCCAGAATGCAGAGTTTCCATGTACAAGGATGGTGATAGACTATTATTGTCAATCATATACTTTCAATGTTTTAGTAATAGTTCCCTCTTGGTCGATCTGGCATCTGCTGCAGACTGGACTTTATTACATACCTCTCCGCCTTTTTCTAAAGTGAGAGAATCTTTTGGGTGTCCTTAGGCTGGTTTCGTTTCACAGTTTCTTATTCTCTGATTTTCCAGCCTGCTAGGATATGATTTTGTTTTCCTACGGGCCCAACGGGATTACTCTTTATCCTTGGAAGCAATCCTATTTGCACTTGGCAATATGTTTGCTCTAAGGTCCAGCTTGGATCTTTATCCCACTTCGGGTTTTTCCTCTTGCCATGCCTAATTGGATTTCCCCAGTCGCCGTTGGCGTCCCCCTTAGTCAATTCGTATTATAGGGGTATGCTGTTGGGGCTAGGCATTCTGTGCCACATGCCCTTTTACTCGGGCGATATTTCCTTAGACTTTATAGTTTTCGGAACTGTTTAGATTCGCTTACTCTCCTGGCTGCCGCAATTCCAGTTGCTTAGGTAGGCCTTGTGAGTAAATGTTGGAGCTGTACTGTTGATCGGGATCACTCTCTCCATCATTTTTGCTGAGAATTCTTTGTCAGCCCCCTTTCAAACGTTTAATGATCATTTCGTTTGAGGTGGTCACGTTTTTTGTTTTCCCCCCTCAGGGCGACATTGAGTAGTCCTTTCTGATGCTTTTCATTTCATGATGAAGAGGCATATTATGACTATTGGATGTTCCCCCGGAATGGGGTAAATCTCTGGTGGCTTTTTCCATTCTGGTGGAGATAGCTTGATCACACTTGGGGTTGGTGGTCTATCCTGAAGCTTACTCCCCCCGGGGTAGGCTTCGATTTAGAGATGTTGAATCGGAATGGGCTTATGTCCCTCGCAAGATTCTCCCTCGTTTCCGCTCCCCTCGACTTGCCTTGCCCTTGGGCCCAGTGAGTGGGAAATGGTGGGCTGGCTGCATTAGGTTACAGTTGATGACTCAAGTCGTCCTGTCCTTACGCTGTGCGGGTTTTCTCGCAGTGTACTGTAGCCGTCGAGTGCCTGAGGATTTTGGCTCTTTACGCCCTCCTCCGTCTCCGCTCACCGTCGATCCCCTTCCTCTCGCCCGTCATGGCCCAGAGGTGGCGATGGGTCTATTGGCTCGAACTGCTCTGAAGCCTTGTAGAACCTCATACTTGGGAGTAACCTTCACAGTTTTGCGCGCGTTTGTGTTGTGCCGAGGTGTTCTGGTTTTTCGTGTGACGTCTCCTCTATGTACGTCGCTTATCTGGCCAGCTTTTTTCAGGAGCCACTCTTTCAGGGCTCAGCGAATTATTCTCTTATAAGTGGTGCTCTGAGGTTCCATGCTATTTGTATTGGCATTTGACCTTGCGCTGCTCTACTTCTTCTGAATTGCTTTGCATTCATATTCATACTCATTTCTATTCACCAATCTCAGTGTGACGTTTTGGCATCCTGCACCGCCTCCTAGTACCAGTGTGCTAATCTGGCGATGTTAAGCAATTTGTTACACACATTGGATTGAAGGTAATCAGATTCCTGTATGAGTCAATGTAAGAACAGTTGGTTTCTAATGCCTCCGTAAGGAATGCTTGCTTACCTTCTCCGATGTTGATTCCCGGCCCGTCCCGCCCCCTGCAGGATGTTTATCTTGTCAAGCGTAAGACGAAAAGAGGAAGAGGATTGTGGGTATGACGTCACTTGGGGGGGGGTGTCGTCATACAGGGTGATCGAAATGAATATATGTGGGAATATATATTTATGGGAGGTTCTGCATCTGCCTAAAGACAATGCAATTTGTTACATCAACATGGAGAAGGTAAGCAAGCATTCCTTACGAGTCATTAGAACACCACTGTTCTTACATAACTAACAGGTGGGGTGCAGGGGCCCGCCCTAGGGCCCCACTCCAGGGGGCGAAGCACCGGAAGCTCTGCGATTTTGGACAATTTGAACATTAATTTTATGGTATAAAACCATTACTTTAGTCTTAAAAATTATAAGTTGAACCTCGAATCAAATATGCCTCCGACTGGCGTTTTTTTTGCAGATTGCCGTTTTTTTGGGCTACGGCCCTGTGTACAATCAATTGTACATCCATGAGTCATACAGTCCCCATCAGTGGCATCATCCATGTCCAAAAATGCCTGTTCATCATCATCATTTCCACCAAAAAAAAGGCTAATTCAATTTTAAATGCATTTCGAACATGAATGTGTAGTCTGGTACAATGGGGTGACATAATTGTGAGAATATTCTTCGTAAACTATTGATTTGGGTGAAATAATGAATAATGAAATAGTGACCTTGTCCTTTTTTCCGAACAGTCAACCGGAAACTAACAATCCAATTCCATTGGCCTTAGCTTACATGTAAATCAAAGATAAGTACATACAATTCCACATAACTACATTATTTTGGAATAAAACACCAAATAGTGAAAATTAATTAAATGAGGAAATTTGTCATACAGTCTCCCGCAATTACTGAATTAGACATGTACAGTGATGGTGTCTCAAAATCTACACTTATTCAGCCGATTGTGGCTTACACCAACTGGTACAGAATATAAGATCAATAATATTTGTGTTTGAGGTCAAACTGTACCATGGTACACATGTCATGGTGTACAAAATATTATGTTTATAAATCTGGGATTCACAGGGAAAGGTTTTTTTTATCTGAAGTCTAAATTTTTATTCGCACGTATACAGAATCGAATAAAAGGTTCTGCCTTGTCTTTAATTAATACACAGATTTCAAGCCAACCACTTGCAGGTTAAATGTTAACACAGCCATGCCAGTAACAAAAATTACAAAAATACAAATTTGATGATTTTTTCGATGTCATTCAAGATATGGTGAAAACATACTTTTGCTGATCAACAAAGATGAATTTACGACTTGTAACCATGATTGGAATCAATAGAGACTACATGCACCTCTATCTGCCATGAATAATTGATCCAATAACATGCGCCCAATATTTGCAAGTCATTGATAATACATTGATAGACATAAAGTGCATGTGCCAAGTGGACATGTCAAACACATGGTGAAACTTAGTATACACACCTAAGTACATGGAATAACAACAAAATGTTCATTCAGTGGACCACAAACATGTCAGATTTTGACATCAAATGCAATGTCCACAATAAAATTGTGTTTAAAGGGTTAAAGGGCCATGGTCTGATCATAATAGACTCATCCCCAGGACCCCAGATTTTACCGGTTGTCAAAATTTGGTATTTGAAGAAAGCTGCTATTTTTCTCATTTACCCTTAAATCTTAGGGCGAAAGGATGTTTGGATTAGAAGGTATATTGCATGAGTGAAAATGTGCCCCAATTTGGTCGACCGATATTAATTTCACACAGTTCTCTACGTGCTTATAAAATTGTTTTTGTGTCGCCTGCCTAAGGCAGGAAGACACATAGGGATCACTTTGTCCACTGTTGTTGTTGATGTCTGTTGTCTGTTTTCTGTTGTTGTGAAAAAGGGTTAACATTTGCCTGTAATATCCTATGAATACTTGGATTTAAACCAAACTTGGGTCACAGGTGCAACATGGCATCCCCCACTTGTTGATGAGGTCAAAGGTCACATGCCAAGGTCAACAGTCACAGGCCAAGTTCAAGGGTCATGTGAGGTCAAGTTGTACAATAGGATGAAAAAACACCACCAGCGAACAAACTCAGGAAATGAACGATGTTTCCCAAGCACCACGCTAGAACACTCGTATCTTCCCTGGCCGTACACATTTCCGCACCACCGTACATGAGTGATGAAACTTCGCCCATTGCACTATGGGATATCGAATTGTTTTTATAGATCCTGACTCAACTGTAGCTCACATTTAAAAATACTATCCATTTTGCTGTTAGAGCTGTGTCGGAAATAATAATAGTGATTCCTAACATTTACAACTACGCTCCCTTGCGCGGTTGCTATATTACGTACTTACAACTACACCAATACAAAAACGCATTGCATCATACCCCGAGCCGAAGCCCCTGGTATACTGTCTTATTTCATGTTAAAAATTCCATCCTTCAGATCACTGCAAAATAAGGTCATCAATATCAACTAATAAGATATTGATTCAGATTTTTTGTACGGTCACTTACGCCCAACTAGTTGCACAGGCATGGCAATTTTTATATGTTTTTGATTGTTATTATCACAGATGACTTATGATTATTGGATGCCATCATGCCAGACACTTGCTGCATGGGAGGATGTCCAATGTGGGCACTCATAAGGGGGTCATAAGGTACTACGTGCTACCGCAGATAATTGAGGGACAGAGAAGAAATCAAACAACTGTCAATAATGAGACGGCAGAAAGATTCCGCCACGTGAAGATAAATAGACCCAGATTGGGAGCCGATCAAATCATCCAAGGTGTGGCTCCTTCCATCTTTATTACAAGGTAGGGGAACTTCTAGTTTTTGTGTCGTCTGCTGGCAAGCCGAGCGGCACATATATACTTTGTTCATCCCCAAATAGGCAAGATTCGGTCCAAACACCTTGACTGAATATAAATTGTGTTCGGTGAACTGCAAGCAAAGCTACCGGCAAGCAGACGCTGTGATGTTGCGGCGATGCCACTGTGTCATAAAGGTCTGTGGTAATGGAAGTTTACGTTAAGGATAAAAAATCAGAATTTTTTTGCCTATTAGTAATTGAAAACACTATCAGTGATTTGCTAAATCAGCAAATTAAAAATCATCAAAAATTCAGATTGTGTGCATGTCATGTAAACAAGTACAAGGTTCCTAACATCCCTGCAAATGATAAGACCAGAAGCACTAATACATAAGAATCGAAGATTTTAGTTGTTACTGTCCCCGTCATCGGACACTTACTACAACACGTTGTGAATGGAGAATCGTATCTTTGGAATACTGCCATTTTCTTCCTTTTCTGTCTGTCTACAGCTGGAAAAGGTAACTTATAAGAATTCTAAGACTTAGCCTTCACTTTGCAGCTCTTCCTGCAAATTTCAAATATTTTTTCAAATCACTGATATGTCTTGAATAAAGTATAGCTATGGATTATTTTGTAGTGTGTGGGTGTGTGTGTTTGTGTGTGTAATGTGTGTGTGTGCAATATGTGTGTGTCTGGGTAGAAATCTTATACTCCTGCACTTATAGACTTATATATCATTAACATCAATGTTTGTAAACATTTTAGGGCCCGGTAATTTTGAAATAGGTCAGCCTGATGTTACACACTGCAATCGTATCGTTAGAGTTTTTAATACTATGGGCCATAAAGATTCGCAGGAATGGATTCACAGGCAACAAAAGAAGTGACAGGATGTTAACTGGTCTATATTAGGGCCTGATAAAAAACCAATTCCTTGTGATGAGTTGTGGGCAATTCCACGCTTTTCTGCTTGTCGATAAATCGGGGTTTTCCACTCAAATTTCGCGCTGAAAATGTGCCAAATCCACATGATTACCCATCTAAAGGGTCCTGGTAGGCAACCACTTCCAGTTAATCGATCGCATGTCGATCACAAGTACGAAAAACCTGTTGCTACAACGGTTTTCCAGTTCTGTTTTGGCGGAAATTCTTCTCACTTCCGTGTTGTTACTCCAAAAGTTGGGCGTCTGAGAGTGCACTTGAAGTGTGCACAAGATCGTAATCAGAATTGCCAGTTGGGTGTGTCACATTTTCAATATATTACCCCACCCTAAAAGTGCTGATAGGATTCAGACTGGATGTATTAGTGCTCAATTTGATCATACTTGGTTTTATTAGTTCTCCTAGCAGAATTCCATCAAAACATCATTACAATTACAAATGGTTTCCCTTTGAAAAATTTCTTTAGGTGTCCTCTGTCAAAATGGAAAAACCAATCGCTTCTAAAAAAGTTCTTTTTGGGAGGGGGACGTGAAAAAAATGACTGGTTGAGAGAAGTTGCACATAAAAATATCACAACACAACCCTGCAAGACAGGTCCTTTAGCCCTTCCGGAATCTCATGAGGGTTTTGTACAGATGCCAAAGAGAGAGGATTCATTTGTCATTTCCAGTTTGTTTGGGCATTGATGTGGCTTCTGTAGCCAATAGAGGTAAGAATTCTATTAGTGGCTACTTCTCTAATGAAATTACATTATAACACACCTAGAATTGATTAAATGTGCAATGAGAGTTCTACCATTTGTTCCCTGCGGGAGCATGTTCTCAGTATAGGCAGTAGGTGCAAAATGTCCTGATCACAGGAAGATATCCTTTCCCACAGTGGGGCAAACGGATGTGTAAGGGCTGATGTAGCATACTCTGTCCAGCTCGAGTATGAAGTAGTGACTCGGGCGTAATACTTTGAAGTATTGAACTGACCTTCAGCCGCGCTTGGGCAAAGTACAATTGCACTGCAACTGAAAGCGTCACTATGCGCGTGTCGCTACTTTATACTTCAATACGAGACAAAGTCTACATGGATGAATACCACCTTTTCTTTCACATTCCTCAAAGGAAAAAAATTCAGAGGGCACTCTGTTCCCCTTGCGTGTTCCCTACCCCCTACTTGCTCTCTGCATGCCATGTAGAGACAAGTTTTGCGAAAATCCAGATATAAAAACCATGCTGTTGACCTTTTGTTAACTTAACGACAGTTTGTTTATACCAAAACCATGGTGAGTGAGTAGCGAAACAATCTATTAGGCTTTTATTTAAGTCTGAAGGCCTTGACCTGTTATTGACAAACAAACCAACAAATAGGTAAAAAATCTTGACATTTAAATTAGAGATTTATATTCATCTATTGTTAATGACTTTTTCAAAAGAATTATAACATGGATATAAGTTTTCATGCAATGGCCTGAATCGGGTCTGTCCATTAGCCAAATTTTAAAAAAAAAAATCATTTTCAACCCATTTTGGAGGTTTTTAAGCCTCAATTCACCTACTTTTCATGCTCTTTTCAGGCTTCAACTCTCAGCCCCTGTATCATCCCTGTTATAACACAGAATTGGTTGACAATTCTGACTTTGACTATGGGTTTAAGTTCCATCGATGCCCTCAACATCATTTCTTGTCCCTAGTCTTCAAGTGTGCCACTTGTCAAAATAATAACTTCCACCAAATTAAAATTCATTCGGATGTTGGCAAGGGGGGCCACCATGAGCTTAAATTTTTGTACACAAAGTCATAAGCTTTTTGATGTTTTTGACAAAACACAAAAACATGATGACCGTTATCTGTTCATTTGGCTAGAAATCCACCAAGGGTGTATTATGAGGCTAGGTAAACAATTTCCAACAAACTAAACAAGGTCATCCTCTATGCCATAAAATGCATTTATTAAATTAAATTTCAGTGGAGGCAAGGTAATACACCGAATAACCATACCATACCCGATAGCTTGTGTCTATATGTACTGCGGTTATTTTAATGCAATGTATTGTTGTAAGTTCTAGCCTTTATAGCTTAGTTACATAATAATCAATACTCACTTACAAAGAGGTATCTAACTATGAAAATAATGCCATCTGGCTTCCCATGTTGACAATAATAAATTGAGAGGACAAAAGAGTTGCCTGCTTTTTTGCCACATGCAAGAAACACCACAGTACCAATTTTACAACTGATGATTATGTCTGGTTAATGTTTATAAAGGCTTGAACTTACAACAATAACACCTGTCCTTCAATACTACTTACAAAGCTCTGTATATGGGTTCAATGTTTGGCTACTATGTGTATTGCCTTGACTCCACTGAAATAAATTTATTAACAGATATGTTTTCTTGCCAAGGATGACTAGTTGGATTGGTAACTCGTCTTCTTGCAAATTGTTTCCCTAACCTTATAAACTACACGTCTTGGAGAATTTCTGACCAAATCACAGATGATGATCATATTTTTTTTGTGTGTTTTGTCAGAAAAACAACAAAACATCCTATTCTTTGTGTACAAAACTTGAAGCTTTGTCACAGTGGCCCGGCCCCCCTTGCCGACATCCAAATTAATTTTAATTTGTGTGGAGGTTATTATATTTTACAAGTGCCAACACTTTAAGACTGGGACAAGAAAATTGGATTGACATGATTGTCATCGGATGCCACCTAACTATGGGTACAATGCAAAAATGAAACTTAACTCAGGAGCTATCAAGCAACACAATTACAGCAGCTCACATTCATATACCAATGTCACCATCTTCAAATGTACACAGCTCCCTTTTAATTATATTCTCACAGGTAGCATTGTGATTCTTTACTTGTTCAGTCTTATTAACCCTTTTTTATTGTAGTTCTTTGGGAAGTCAGATCCTAATAAGGAGAACCCTTACAACGAAAAATATTTGAACAATATACACTATAGATATAATAATTGACCACATTTCGAGTGGTTTCATAGAAAGACAGAATTATATTAACCATAACAAGGAATTAAAACCTCTAGGTCTGACCATGTTGTTATTTAAAATTCGCCCTAGTGCATAACATGTTAAGCGATACGGTCGGCACGTTTTCATCATACATGCCAGTAGGAAATGCACATGAAAGCATCACACGTGAAGGTGTATAACGCGACTGTGCCGTCCGTATCGCATAACACAATACATCTCACATATACACTAGCGCGAATTTTCAAATAGCGCGCGGTGAAGACAAAATGTTTCAATTTTTTTTATGGTTAGTATAATAACATTTTCCCATGAAACCACTCCATTGTGTCAGTAATTGTTTTTATAGCGTATATTGTATAAGTTCTTCTTGATACTACGGTTTTCTCCTTTAAAACACTTTCCCCCCCCCCTGGAACCAGTGGGAGTTATGATTACTAACCCCTTGGGAAAATCGATAGCGGCTTTGTGCATAATTACAGTATTTTGACCAATAATTAAAAAAACAAGTATTTTCTTAGTTTATTTTTATTATTTTTTTACCTTTTTCTCGGAAGTCCTGGCCCCTTATTCAATTGCGATTTTCTTGTGTTAAGCTGGTCTTCTCTATCGATGTATATGAGTGCGAAACTACAATCTTACAAATGCCAGGGGTTTATTTTATTTACCGCCGGCACTTGTAAATGAGTTCGTAAGTTCACTACACCGCTCAAATTGTCACAATGCCTATACTTCATGGCCGTCACTGGCCTAACGCCTTCACACAAGACATCCAGTAAATGGTATCAGATGTCTTTCTCCTGTCCGCTCTCAATTTCCACATGGCATGTGTTTTTACTATAGATGGGGTCCCAATCTTCCCGATTTTAATATAAATGTGTAATTGTTCAAGTATCAGATGTAATTTTGGGGCATTTTAACCAGTTTTTTTCAAATTGGAAAGTTCTGAGCCAAGACACTCCCTTCCAAAGTAAAATTTGGGCAAGAAATGCAATTTTTAACCTAAATCCCCTTTTTTCTTCTTACTCTGCAAACGTTACATTATTTTTGATGGACACAATATAATCCTCAAATTAACATTAGCAAGCAACATGGTTGAATTTTTTTACCTACTTTTTGTGAGAGGAATTTGATTTTTAGCTATAATAAGGCTATTGTTATCACGTATCAAATTAGAGTAGGAACCCAATGTTCTCTCATAAACTTGTATCTCTCATGTCTTGTCCAATTCTTTTGAAAACAATCGCAGGTATGCAAGAAAAACACTTCTTTTGAAAAGTTTGTTGTGGATTTTTGAAAAT
>JAMKCH010030854.1:0-17586 GCA_023653785.1 Ophioderma brevispina | reverse complement strand
TCATATGCACATACTGGTTATATGAAGTTAGCTTTTACTAGTATCAATAAAGACTATCATTGTCATCTTTCATCGTGCTGCGGTATGTTACGTGAAAAGATTATAATCTGATTTAAAATCAGCAACTGCAGGGCTTCCTGGATATAACTATAATAACTACTCCTTTTGGGATAAAAACCATTAGAATCCTTGATATCACTGGATTACCACCTTATTATAATAATGACCCATCGAGCACACTACCTCATAGTGCACTATCATCGACAAAACCAGAACCTAATTTTGAACCAAACATGGCTATTGCGAGTAATGAAATTTAAAGCGAGAAAACACCCAATCCATGAAGGTACTTTCTTAGTTGGCTTGGACAAATTCCCAAGGCTCACCAATGTCATGTTTACCGTTGTTCATTGACCTCCACGTCCACCCATGAATTCTGCTATACTTGTTTAACTGAAATAAAAGTAGGTCATTCAGAGGTCATTCATTTTTCAAAGACTTGTGAATAACAACCCCCGACAAAGTAACCAGGTGACGACACGATGTATCGGTGGAACTCGACAGAGAAGGGCGACAATAATTAAAGATGCATTTGTATTTAAAACATTTGACTTCAAAGGTCCAAGGTAAAGAAATTCGGCTTAGAAGTTAAGTTGGTCAGGCGATTCTTTACAATAAATCGTTCTGAAATTGTTGAATTCCCCTGGCAACAAAGAATTACACCGGCTCTTATCCAGCTTTACCAGTTAACACTTGGTAAGCACTGTCGTCCACTACCTTCTGGTGCCACACACCCCAACCCGGATACAACATTGTTCTTGTTGTAAGTAAAGAGGTCATTGGCCAACATGCTGTCATGTCCTAAATACCATATGGAATCCGCCATACAATTTTAACGTGAGTGGTTATTGCGCGCTACAATAAGCTACAATATAGCCTATCAAAAGATACGATAATTTCCGGTATCGTAAACAACCGGTATTTGAGCTTGCAACTTCAGAGAAGTTTATTCTAATGATCCTGAATATCCGGTTTGAGGGCCATGGGAAGTTGTGATTCGAGGGCTGAAAACGTACAGTGTTCCCTTAGGTTTTCTCCAGAGATGTATAATTTGCAACTGAAACACTCCATTTCCTTATTGAGATACCATGATGATTTGACATACCTGTAGAGACGATGTTCAACATTATTTAAAGCATGGTTAAAACATGTTTAAAGTACTTCAATTATATGTTAGGGGGGAGCCCTGAGTTTATTCTTCACAACCGAAACGACGTAACTGCTGACAAACATGGGCTGAAGGGTCTTTCACCCACGTCATAATAATACATTGCTGCCAGCTTTACCGAGATATTCAAAACGTCATAGCTGATACTAATGTGCACTATATCAGTGAATATTTTAAAATTAGAAATTCTCGGGACTCAATAATTCCATTTCTGACACTTATAAAGTCGTCCCAAAGTTTAAAATGGCTGCCCAAACATGATATTTTTTATTTAAAAACCACGCCGATCTTAGCAAAATACATAAGTTAAAAATATATATATACGAAATATAGAGGTATTAGTTATTGAAAACAATAAATAACAGTCGATATTTTAAAAGGCTCTGACGATTTCAGCCAAATGGCAGGCCCAAAACATGGCGAACTCGTCAATAGCCATGATACAAATTTACAATTATTAGCCACAAATCAAAATTAATGTGTCAACGAAAGAAAGAATTAGGAAATGGTACCGGGGGTCATAATCAATCACAAAGACAAGAGGAAAATAATAGCCTTTTCGCCTGATTGGACTTGGCTATGAAATGACGCTTTATTAGAAATCGGGGATTTTCTGGTATGATCAGTTGGTTATGGTTCGAAAACGATAATTTCTCAAATTGACACATTATTTTGATTTTGCGCTGATATTCTAAAATTTGTTACCCATGCAATTTCAAGATTTTGGCTGCCACATTACCTGACAAATTGAAGCAGTTATATATTTTAAGCATCATAAATGTGTTATTAGCAGATTTATAAAGCATATCATGGTTTATTGATACCCAAAAGCACCAGTATCAGGATATTTTGTAAATACTTTATCCATTAATTTTAGCCCTGTGATACGGGCTTATTTCTAGAATGATCTGTTTTGGCAACCATTTTGAAATTGCAGCATGTAACGATTTTGAGAGTCGTCTTCTAATCGGGTCCAACCAGTTGATTCCAATGTGATCCACCCAGAGAAACATCTGGTGCCTCGCTGAATTCCTGCAAGGTCTGTCTGGCATTGTTGCTCCAACAGTGGGCAGACCAAGAGTGTTCCATTGTCTGTTGGTGCAGTTTCACAACCACAGGTAGGGTCTCTTGATCTGCTCCAGGTAGCACCGCCACTTCTGGCAGGAAACCTTGGATCGGCCCACGTCTGGTTTCAATCTGCTTTGAGGCATCGCATATACAGCCCATGAGAAGTCAGCTCCAGGTGGAAGATGCCTCACCAGGTTCAATACCAAACAGATGTTACTTGGTTGATAGCAAGTCTTTCTTAAACTCCTTAGAGACTGGTTCAAGAGGTAGGACTTTGTTTAAGAAACCGCTCTGGATTTAAGGCGGTTTGGCAGCAGGTCTCTGTTAGGACATAGGGGTGCTTCACATTAAAATTACTTGGGCAACCCGTTCTGCATGCTCGCTACACTACGCCGGATGTCTGGTGAAGCAAATCATGCTAGGATGTATTAAGTTCTCCATGGTGTTGGACGAAGACATCCGGTGATAATAAAGCCGGCAGGAGGCACTTAATGCTGAATCAAGCTATTATACAGGGCGATTTCTCCCATACGGGGCAAGCATACTAAATATGAGTAGCAAGTGAAGTCAAGTAGCAAGAGCCGTCGTATTATGTAGTGTGGGCGAGCAACCCATCTTGTGCCAGTGAGTTGTTCAAGATGTTTGTATTGCGTGAACACTTTACTCTTCGTCTCTTGATTATGTGTCTTTTAGAGAGAGTGACGGGTACAAGGGTAATTCCTATAGGTGGAGACCGGTTATTACAGTGCTCCAGGGGTGTTTCCAGACAGACGTTTGGCATTCACGGTTCAGTGCAAGATGGAAAGCACACACCGTGTCTTGGATGGATTTGCATGTAAGTGGTTTTCCTCGTAGTAAGGAGGGAGTTCATCCAAAGCTTTGGAAAGTCTCTCCAAACAACTGTGAAGTTGTGCATCTTGTGCACTAATGCCAAGATCGTTGTAGAGATAAAACTACCGGTTCCTGCATATGGTTGGTCGTTGATAGATGTGAACAAGGAGGTTCGGCACGCGCCCTTGTGGTAGTCCATCTTGCGCCTACGCCATCGGCTCTCTTTTACGCTCCTAGATGAACAAATAAATTCATGTTGCAGGCAATCCTTGAGCGCTCAGTCAACATGGTCAAGCGGAATCCCTTGGTGAGTTCCAAAAATCTTATGGAGTAGGCATCTGTGATTAACAGTAGTCGTAAGCTGCTGATAGTTCAACGAAACACAACTCGGTTACCAAACCCCCTTCCGAAAACCATCTCGATATTTGTTGTGGTGGGTTAGGTGAGTATTTGGCAGTTGTTGATTTGTCTGCCGGAAACTGCTTGTTCTGTATGAGAGGTTGTCTATCACAGGTGCGATACGGATGAGCAGGAGACGTTCAAAGAGCTTGTAGGTATGGATGAGGAGTGATATGGTCTATTGGTCTATAGCTCTTGGGATAGATGGATTATTTCGCAGTGCAATAATCATGACTTCCTCAGATCTTGGGAAACTGTGGGAGAATAAGGCAGCAACTGTGGAGTTCAAGAAGCCATTCCTTTGCTACTGGGCCGAAGTTTTCAGTGCTAGTTGAGATGTTGGCAATGCATACTGCTTTTCCTGTTGGAAGTTTAACAATCGGATTCCAATTCTCCATTTTGAAAGGGCGAGTGGGGGGGGAAACCAGGGTCGCCAGGCTTAGAATGGTAGAAATGCTGTTTGCTGTTATGGTCATATCGGAGGATTCAATTAAAGTATGCCAGGTTTTGATCTTTTCCTGGGAGGATCTCTTTTCCCGAAACTACCTCACGTCCTCCGTTAGCATTGTTTTAGCTGAGAAAGTATCAGCTTCAAAAATGGTAGTATACTCTTGATATCTTTAGCACATCCTTGGAAAGCCTAGTATATATCTGTCTACAGCCCTATGTATGAATCTCGGGACAGTCTGTTCACTAGTTTGTCATAGTTATGGGGTTTGGAGGCAATCCTCATCACGTTATGGTCCAGGTAATATTGGATCCTGCCGTCTGCTTTCCCATCGTTAAGGCGACCCTTAAAAGGCATTTGTTCGCGTCTTACTGAGCGTGGAATTGGATACCCGAATGTTCGAGGTTGAGGTAATGGAACAGGATCCAAACCAATCTTGCTACACAGGCATGACAGGTTAGAGATGTTTATGCTAACAATAGCTAGATCAGATTTTGAGGGAGAGTGACGAAAAAAAATTGATTTATTTGGTACCAGCAACACATTCGTAACAGAAAATAGTTACTAATAGCGCTTATTCGATTAGATCCATATGGCGTTCATTTGGACGCCATATGGAAATCGCGGGGAAAGCCACGGCGCAAACCTAACAGCAATTTTGTATAATAAACCTTCTGGGCTGCCAGCTATGTTGTTCAAGATGTTATCGAGATACCTTATCGCTAATTTTTAACAATATTGACATTTTATGTAGAATTAACACGTTTTGTGATTTAAAACATAAAAATAAAAAGATCGATGTCAAAACGAGTTCAAAGCTAGCCAGCCCACAAGGCAGAAAATTAAGCTGTCCAACGAAGATAACAGAATTCGATTGCAGTGGGACTTTTAAAATGTTTTTGCAGTTTTAAACCTTTGTGTCTTAGGGTAACAGAATTCCAGATGTCTAACTGTTTAATTGAAAAGGGTCTTCTTTTTTTGTTTTTGTTCTGTTGATTTTTTTTCTTTTGACAAGTACACGAATAATCGATGAATGTATCTGGATACTTTTATTTTTGTAGTTGCTTTAAAGATTTTTTATCAAACCAGTATATTATAGGTATCATGCACGTTCTTTTTTAACGAAGCAGGTTCATCACTTAGGGCAGGTAGAATGTAAAATTGGAACAAACATTCCTATAATATGCAAATATAAGATCGGGGACCTAGAGCTATGATTTTGACCAAAATGCCTATTTCTCAAAAAGACCTCAAACATTTCAATTAGTGGTGTGCGTGTGGTGACTAGTGGGGGGGGAATGGGTAGCTTAGTAGTAATCGATAACTCATTTTTTCAAATTATGAGATTGAGATAAATCAACGGATGATACGAGATGACAACATGAAAAATCTAACAAGTTTATTCGATTCATGTCCATTAAAAGCCGAATGTTGGAATTCTCCCAAACTCATTGTACTATAAAATACTGCCAGCATCCTTGGAAACTGACAACGGCTTTTTCATACACCTGTGTCCTTCACCAGTTCAACTCTAGCTCAAATGAATGTTAAGGTCTAGAGTACCGCTACACGGGCTAACCATGGGCCGTGAGAAGGTGCTTTTATTACATCACGATCACTAAGTACCAACTAAAGCTAGTGTAACGTGATAGCGTAACATTAAATAAGGTCAATGAATACACAAATAAACATATTGCCTTACGGTTATATCAAGTCCGTATAATCTCGATAAGAGTTTGTATTGACCGTAGATTGGTAAACAGGCGAGGACCATGATGAAATCGATTCAAATAGACTCGAATTTGAGAAATATAGACTATCAAAAACGAGTATTCAAAGTTAATCGTGGAAATAAATGTCAGGATTTTTCTTTGTTTGTTTTGGTTTTTCTGGGTTTTTTTGTTATTGATATAGCTGTGAGTTTCGCGGCTGTAGAATTCAAGGTAAAGAAACTGTATGGTAAAGAAACCTCATGTATGGTCTTCCAACTGAAGCAAGAAGTCCCGGGGGGCACTCACGTTTTTCAGGTAGGGATGTGCGGCCCCGATTTCCCAAATGAGAGCTTGTGAACTGATTTTTGTCTCCGAAAGTACGGGCTTGGGAACTGAACTTTTGAGAAATTTTGCAGCTCGGGAGCTAGAAATTTGGTGTAATTCAGCTTCTGAGGCCAAAATTTTTGAAAAGGGGACTGAAGAAGTGGGAATTCTGCTTCAACGGGGGTCTTGGGAACTGCTGGAGAGACGCAAAAGGGCCGCACATACCGTACCTCTTTCCAAGGTCAGTGCCCCGGGCAAGAAGTAAGTATCCAACTATACCAAGCATCATAATACAGAGGGAGAGGATGTGATGGAGCTTTCTTCGACTCAGACACCCGAAACAGCAGGGTCCCCAGATGTTGAAATTCACCTTTGGAGCTAAAGATAATATGACACTGAGGAGACAGGCCGGCATGCACTGGAAATACATTTTGCAAAGCGCCTTGATATTGACATGTCCCAAGATGGTTGCATGCCCAAATCACGCCTATTTAAGGGTGATCGCGCGATCGTTCAACAACCTATTACAAGTGCTTCTGTTAATTCTGAACATAGATATGGCGTAGCAGAGTGTATAATTATAAACATATTCCAACGCTAACATGACCCCAAAGAATCTGGATGGCCAAAAATATCGTAAGAGTATCACGGACATGATTCAAACTGCGATACAAACGGAGAACAGATATGAAAATTATGGACTTCTCTGAAGCTTCGATACGTTCAACACGGTGAGCGTTATCAACCTAAAGGGATTGGATCTTTCTTCAATTGGTTGACAAAGAGTCTAGTGTACCTCAAGGCACAGTCATTGTTGCCTTGGATTTGTTACTTGTTATTAATATTGTAGCGGGACCCGGGGCTGCCGCTCAACACCTAAAGATTTCAACGGCCTTGCCTAAAATTCCCTATTACTTTTAGCTTGTAAGATATTAACACACACAGCCCACCCCAGACGTCTCCGTGTCCAGGAGTGGTGGACGGAGCATACCACGCGAACGAGCTTTATTTTGTGATGGGAATAGATCCACCCCCTGGGGTGTTAACACTAATCTACCGGTGTTTAACCAACCAAATTGAATTCAGAGAATATTAAAAATATTTATTTTTTAACGAGCGGCCAAAATTTCAAACTCTATGAATAGCTCATAATTTGTGTGTTGGGGGTAATTCGTGCCATTATAACATACACACACATTACAACAAACACCTTTTACCTTATGTTGCATTATACTTAATAGAAGAGACAAAACAAATACACAGGAAACCCTTTCTTTGTTTCAAACATATAATCCATTGCAAAGATATTTATAATTTTCTTAAGAATCATAAGACAACCAAAAAATTTTTTCCCCCTACAATTTCAGTTTATTTGGACATTTGCTGAAGCAAAATTGTCACAAGTTCCAGAGTAAAATTAAACTCAAAGTTTGGTAAATGTTTATTTATTTATTTTTACTAATTTACATGGCAGGAGATCAGAATGAAAGTCAATATTCACTTGAAAGAACTATTTCCTTGTTAATTTCTTGAACAAGTTAAATAAATTCCTTTAATCTTCGACGTAAGAAACTGTATTATAATCTAAACTTTATAACCAATATTGTATTTTCTATTTAATCAATCAATCACCAAATAATTGATCGATACAACAGTTGATCAGTTATGGACCCAATTTATCCTGGCCCATTTTTGTCCCTGCTTTATGGTAGCAAGCCTTATTTATCTTAGACCCCATATATTGTAGGCCTAGATGTACCACCCTGCTGACCCCATTCAGGCACCTATTTTTAGCCGGATTTGATTTAGGGAAACGGTCACTAGGGCTTGTCCTCTAGCTCCTGAGTCAACCCTATCCTGTCTTTTGGTATCAGGTTTATTTTGGGAATTATTGAGTGGTTTGCTCTTCCCATCTTGGCTATGGTTGGCCTAGCTTTTGGGCTATGGTCTGCCCTTCTCGGGGGCTAGTCCCCCGACTGAGCTGCTTTTTCTAAAACAACCCCAAAGTAACTTCAAACACAGATCGAATACACCCGCTTCACGTGAAATTGGCTAAAAGTTTCGACGTTTACAAATCCACAGCCCTCATTGGGCTGTGCTCCAAATTGGAAATAATATCTAATTGTACTCAGCTGATCAGTCAAAAGAACAAAGTTTTTCCCTATTGTGAAACTACAAGCTACAATTTTAGAGATTTCTACATCTTTAACGTTATTCTAAACCTTAACAAATACACAAATGTTACATTTATATTCGCATCTCAATCAATTTACAAACATTCACATTCATTTTACTTTCCAAAGAATCCATTTACGAAAATTACGACGTTTTTAGAGAATCCAACAATTTTCTAGACGCACTCTCGCACTTGCTAAACATTAAAATGGTGGCTTCGTTAGGAAAATCAACACTTCAAAACTGCTATTTTCTTCATTATCTGATTCCTAGGAATTAAATACTGTGTGCTAATGGTACTCAAGACATTTTGGCATACCATATAGCAACCTTGGAGTAGAAAATATGAGGTAAGATAGCGAACAGGACAGTAAACTGGCACAAAAAGATCATAAATTAGTACCGTACCCGCGAAAAATTTGGCTAACTACAAATTACATTGACAGATTTGGCTTTTTCTTTAAAATAGCAACCACACTCATCGCCGCTTGGCATATATAACAATGTTCTCAATGATCTGAATCGTCCCTAAAAGTTCCAAAATGCTGTGCCATCAAAAACAATCAAAGGTAGTGCAGGCCTAACCTAGCTCAGCCTATCCCTAGACTGAGTTTAGTACACACAAGTCCAAAATGGTGTCCCGTACCCATAACCCCCCCCTCCTAAAATTCATTTCGTCCTCGAAATTTCTTAGGATTTACAAACACGTAATAACAACTTTTAATGAATTAAACCTTTAACTATGTTAACTGAGAACTGTTTTATCATTATTGTTGTTATTATTAATTTTAATGTTACTATATTTTATTTTTTTAGGTTGTACAGTTTAAGTTAATTTCAAACAAGTTCGGCGGAATTTCTTCCATTCTCCAGTCCCATCTGTGAAGTGGCTGAATCTTCCTACAGTCTTCGCAGAATTTCCTTCCCTGATCATCCGCCGTAGAAGTTCAAACAGAAGAGAAGTAGAAGTCCAATTGCGACTGTCTTTCCAGTAGATCTTCCCAGTAAGTCCATCCTTGCTGTTGAAGGAGTTATAAAGACGTCAACTCCCAGATATGGCACTAGTATTGATCATAAAATGCACAATCTTACTACTCTTTGCATCAACATCAATATTTCAATCAAATGGTAAGATTCAAAGTTGACAGTGCCCACAGTTCAAGTTGTAGCTGGTTGATATTCCTAGTCTCAATCAGAAGTAATCAGTTCAATTCCATACGAACAATCGCCTGTCCAATACTGTTCATCTCCAATGGAAGTCCCGCTCCCCGTTTCGGGAGGACTTCTCAGCTTCCGAAGACCTATTCCCACCAAAAGATTCTAGTAAAGAACAGCATATTTCATTGTTCCATCAGTGTCTAATAAAAGATGATCATACTCTTTTTTCTTGAAGACTGTTTAACGTGATTGATTACATCTACAAACAATAGTAAATAGAATTATTATTGTCTCCTCAACTCCATCTTGAAGGTGATGAAAAAATGTTAATTTTCATCCTATTTTAAAACTATTGTCAGTTGTTCAGGTGCAATCCACTGTTGTCACATTGCATCTCATGTGCCTTGACACAAATATTACAGCTATTAACATGCTATCTTCATTAGATAGCACAAACAGTACCTGAAGAATTATGTGTATAAAAACTATTCTATTTACAATGTTCAAGTGATAATTTGGACATTAAACCAAATGTCAAAACAACTATTTCATGAACTTTTTTTATAGTTCATCCCAAACTTCAAAGTTCCCATCATGTTTAGAATCAGATTTCTTTGCCCCCTATTTTCCGAGATGTACCCAAAATACACTTCCATACAGTGACAATTCTTAACATAACTAATCAGGAACTCTGTGTACTCTACAGGTACACCATGCGACCACTTAGAATCTAACTACAAACCACGACACTCAATGCAACATTTCCTAACATGAAATACATCATGAAACTCGTGTAACACCAGTTACACATGCGAAGTTACTATGCCAATTTCATTGAGCCAATTCTTAACCATGTTACAGAACATGAAACTCGCACAACTGGCGCATGTTTGTGCATGTGTAAGTCACCTAGCCTCCTATTCATAATCTTTCCATAGTTAACAATTCTTTAAAAATGGTTGGTGAGGCTTCAACCATAAACTCGTGCAGCAGATCATTACTGCACATGCGAATCCACCATATGTCTCCACCAAAAACCACATAAACCAGAACAAGTGGCATCTGGGACCAGCAGCCCACACCCTCTACTCACTACTTCTCAAAGCAAACCACTTCATATACAGTTGTACAATCCATTTTGCTTACCATGTGCCACCTCCCAGAGCAATTATGCAGGTTTACCATACCTGCCCCGCCAGCTACCTTTTTAGCTGACAATTTCCAAGCCCGCCTCTGCTTAGAGGGAGAACTTCCTTTTAACTTTCCTATTTACCCCAACTGGGGCACAAATCTCTTGTTCAGGACATTCACAGTTAATTTCCTTGTCTTCGTAGTTGTTTCATTCAATCTTGATTGACGTGGCGAACTGCTGCTGGCCGGCACTCTTCATCTTTATATAAAAGCTTCTGTTTTCAAGTGCATCCTTAAAGCAAGCATCCAATGAGGGGGGTGTTCCTCGCAGAACGGCTCAATCTAACAGGGCTATCATTCAAGCATTAATGAACTACTTTGCTGCCAACCAATTCTTGTTAGAAAAAGGGCAAATCTAGCATTGCACAAAGCTTAGGTTAACCACTGTCTCCGTATTTCATGTGCCAATTCAAGGCAAGACCTCATTCAGACCACCTCTTTTTCTGGTATTCAATTTTAACCCAGAATAATTCTTCTTGGTGCTCATCTCCGAATCTTTGGTTCAACAAACTCACAAGCGATGGAAAATTGTGCCTTTTGGAAACATCCAAGCTCCCCAGCACAGTTCTTGCTGCACCTCTAAGGTTAACCAGCCAAATAAACAGTCTTTGGTATAAGCATCCCCATTGTTGTAACCTCTGCACAATATTCTCGAATTGCAGAACAGATCAGTCTGGACCATGATGAAGGTGCCTCATAAATAGTGGTTTGCTTTCAGTCTGCGTTTGGTATCTGGCCCCCTATTTAGTTCTGTGTCAGACCATTTAGGGCCCTTCCCCATCGTCTCCATCATGACTATTTTGATTGCTCTCAAGGTTGAATTTGGTTGATAATTCAACCCGACCTGAGCCATCTCTGCCATGAGGTCCTTCAATATTTTCACTTGTTCTCACGTTCATTTTGTGCCCCCCCCCTGTAAAAAAAATTTGAGCAAGGCTGCAATTCTCTCACCTTTGCCATTTGCTTTATTTAGCACATTTGAAACATTGCATTTCTGGGTTCGGGAAAACCCGTGTTACTTTTCTGAATTCATCATTTATCAATTCAATTTTTGGAGCCAAATATCTGATAGAACAGATATTTTTATCCCACACACCGCTGTGCGGCAGTTGGTAGCGGGACCCGGGGCTGCGCTCTCAACGCCTAAATATTTCCACAGGCTAGATGCTAAAATTACCCTATACTTTAGCTTGTAATTAAACACAACTAGCAAGCCCCAGAGGTCTCTGTGTCAGGGGGTGGTGGACATTATCAACCACGCGACCGAGCTTATTTTGTGATTGTGAATATATCCTCCACCCCCTGGGGTGTTTAACACCAAATCTAACCGGGGTGTTTAACCAACCAATGTGAATTCCAAGAGAATATTCAACAAATATTTCTTCTTAACGAGCGGCCAAACTTTGCAAACTCTAATTAATATTCATATTTTGTGGTAGGCGTGCCATGAATACTCAACAAAACAAAATTTACAAAATACACCTTTTACCTTTAAGGTTACTTATACTTAATAGAAGAGACAAAAAATACACAGGAAACCCTTCTTTTGTTTCAAACATATAATCAGTGCAAAAGATATTTTATTTATTAGAATCATCAAGAACCAAAAATGTTTTTCCATACATTTCAGTTTATTTGGTACATTTGCTGAATGCAAAAATTGTCAACAATTCCAAGATAATAACCCAAATTTGGTAAATGTTTATTTATTTTTACTAATTTAGCAATTCAGGAGATCCAGAATGAAGTCGAAATATGCACTTGAAAAAAAACTATTTCCTTTGTTAAGTTCTTGCACAAGTTAAATAAATTCCTTTAAATCTTTCGACTTAAGAAATGTATTATTAAATCTAAAAATTTATACCATTATTTTATTTTCTATTTTAAATCAAATCAATCAACCAAAAGTTGATCGATACACATTGATCAGTTATGGACCCCAATTTATCTGGCCCATTTTGTCCTGCTTTATGGTAGCAAGCCTTATTTAATCTTAGACCCAATATTATTGTAGGCCTAGATTACGCCCTGCTGCCCCATTCAGGCACCTATTTTTTAGCCAGATTTGATGTAGGAGACACCGGTCACTAGGGCTTGTCCTCTAGCTCCTGAGTCAACCCCCTATCGCTGATTTTGGATATCAGTTTATTTTTGGGAATTATTGTAGTTTTGCTCTTCCCATCTGGCTATGGGTGGGCCTAACTTGTGGGCTATGGTCTGCCCTTCTGGGGGCTAGCCCCCGACTGAAGCCGCTGGTGTCTAAAAACAACCCCATAATACTTCAAACACAGATCGAGTACAAAACCCTGCCTTCAAACGTGATTGGGCTAAAAATTCTGACGTTAACAAATCCACAGCTCTCAAATTGGGCTGTGCATCCAAATTGAATAATATGCTTATTAGTAATCAGCTGATCAGTCAAAGAAAACAAAGTGTTTCCCTATATGTTGAAATAAAGCTCAATTTTATAGATTTCTACATCTTTAAAGTTATCCTAAACCTTAACAAATCACACAAATGTTACATTAATATTCCATCTACATCAATTTTACAACATTCACAGGCATTTTTTACTTGTCAAAGAACCAAAATTTACGAAAATTACGACATTTTTAGAGAATCCAACAATTTCTAGAAACGCTACTCACGAACTTGCGGGGTTCAATTCCCTCCCAGGCGTGGATGTCCAGGATTTTGTTCTATTCTAGGGTGTTCATGCTAGGCTTTGTGATGTCCATGTTAAATAATTGGTCCCTATGTTCTAGTAATGCTGATGCTGTTTCTTTCTCCACTTTGAAATAATAATTGTTAAGAAATGCGGGGCACCCGTATCAGTAATGAATCTCGTGTACTAGTGTGTATTGTTATAGCTCTATATATCCCCCTCCTCCAGGGTACGATGCGGCTAGTCTCATACCTACTCTTTATACTTGTATATTAGACTGGCGGGTAGCATCGAATTGTATCTCGCACACTGCTGTCCTTGTCCTTTGTGTATGTCTGTACTGTCTCCTGGAATCGCTCAGCCATTACTACTTAGGCTAATGTTAACAGCCCCTTTACATGGCGGCCATGATGCTTAGTGGTTTTAGCAGCATTCGCCTTGTGTGCGAAAGTCCGGGGGGTTCAATTCCCTCCCAGGCGTGGATGTCCAGGATTTTTCTAGGTTGTTCAGTGCTTAGGCATGTTGTGTATGTGCCCATGTTTAATAAAATTGTTTTTTTTAAAATTAGGTTAAAAACGCGTGTTTTTTTGTTTTTATAATTATATATTTAAGAAATGCGGGCAAGTATCAGTAATTATGATCTCGTGTACTAGTGTGTGATTGTTATAGCTCTATATATCCCCCTCCTCCGTGTACGATGCGCTAGTCTCCTACCTACTCTGTTTACTTGTATATTAGACTGGCGGAGCATCAGAATTAATTCTCGCAACCGCTGTCGTGTCCTTTGTGTATGTCTGTACTGTATCCTGGATCGCTCAGCCATTACTACTTAGGCTATGTTAACGATCCCCTTATCAGGGCGGCCTGAGTAGCTTAGTGGTAGAGCTTCCCTTGTGTGAAAGGTCCGGGTTTCACTCCCTGCCCAGGCGTGGATGTCCAGGATTTTTTCTATGGTGTTCTCTTAGGCATGTTTGTTTATGTCCATGTTCAATAATGTTTCCCTATTGCTAAGCGATGCGTGGTTTCTGTCTTTCTCCACTTTGAATTATAATATGTTTAATAAATGCGGGGCAAGTATCAGTATGCTCTGCGTGTACTGTGGTGTATTGTTATAGCTCTATATATCCCCTCCTCCAGTGTACGATGCGCTAATCTCATACCTACTCTGTATTACTTGTCTAATTTGACTGGCGGTACGCATCAGAATTGATTCTCGCACACTGCTGTCTTGTCCTGTTTGTATGTCTGTACTGTAATACCTGGACGCTCCCATTACCACTTAGGCTATGTTAACAGCACCTGGTTATCAGGCTGGCTGAGTTAGCTTTAGTGGGTTGAGCATTCGCCTTGTGTGCGAAAGGTCCGGGTTCAATTCCCTGCCGCCGGGCGTGGATTCCAGGGATTTTTTCTAGGGGGGGTTCATGCTTAGCATGGTGCTGTATGTTCCCATGTTAAATTTGGTTCCGATGTTCTCTAATTATGCGATGCGTGTTTCTTTCTTCTTCTTCTCCACTTGATGATATATGTTAAGAAATGGCGGGCAAGTATTCAGTAAGATCTCGTGTACTAGTGTGTATTGTTATAGCTATATATCCCCGTCCTCCATGTACGATGCGCTGTCTCATACCCTAAAACTTCTGTGTACTTGTATAATAGACTGGCGGTTAAAGCATCAGAAATTATGTCGTCACACCTGTGTCTTGTCCGTGGTGTATGTTTGTACTGTATACCTGGATCGCTCAGGCCATTACTACTTAGGCTATGTTAACATCGCCCGTTTATCATGGCGGGCCTGAGTAGCTTCGGGTAGAGCATTCGCCTTGTGTGCGAAAGGGCCGTGGTTCAATTCCCTGCCCAGGCGTGGATTCCCCCAGGATTTTTCCCCTAGGGGTTCATGCCTTATGCATGGTGTGTATGTCCATGTTAATAATTGTTTTCCTATTGTTCTATATGCGAGTGGCGTGTTTTCTTTCTCCACCTTGCACGATGTAATGTTACAACAAAAGGCAGCTCCCCACATTTTAACTCTTTTATGTGGTCATACAGTATGTCACCTATCATAATAACGTATATACATTATGTTTAATTCAATTTGTCATTAAGAATGTGTTTTGAATGAAAGAGCAATCTTGGAAGTGCAGATAAATGAAATGGAGTAAGTCTTATGTTGGCCCAACAAAAAACGATTCATGGAATGCAAGACCAAGATGAGAGTGTATTAAGTGCCAATCATTCCTACAGTAATATTCTATGGTATGATCAATGTTTAGAAATATGTTAGATGTCACTTACACTAAACATGTTAAATGATCTCAATAGATAAAAGTGTAGCCCATAGGTGATGTGTGTTAAAGAAGTATATTTTTGAATAAATGAATCACACAAATGGCCTGTGGCACGGAAGTTAAGTGTGCCTACTGAAGTAACTGTCACGACCATGGTATTGGTCATATCACTTAAGTAGGAAAGTTAGGGTTATTACGTATATATATTATATGCTAATGAAGGTTTCCAATAGGAGATGGATATTCAAGCTCAGTGAATATACCATGCCTCAATATTGTGTAGTGTGTTAGGAACTAATTGAAACAAAGGATGGCCTTGAAGGAGCACCAAGAAAATGGGCCAGCCATACACTGTATGTTAAGTGTTGATAGCATACACCAAAAGCGTGGGTTTTCATGGAAAAGTGTTTTATACTAGCACTGTGCTTCAGTTTCTCAGTTATTTATACTAGCCACTGTGATTCAGTTTAATTGATGTACACCAATGGGTCAAAGACTAAATTAGTTGGAACCCTGGTATCGCCTGGACAGTGTACATAACCAATAAGTCATGGCCTTATAAATCCATGCAGCACCTTTGTCTGGCCAACTCTGTGTGACTTCATCAATTATATAAGTGATGAACATAATGTCGTACCCTTGGGCTCAGTGCAGTGACCTGTATACTCCAGTGTGCTAATAGAGTGACCATGGGTATGGCTACAACCCATAGGTAAGTAGGTCAGTCTATAGGCCCCAGGCATGTGGAGGTCAGGGGACCTGACTTGGGAGATGAGGAAGAAGGAACCCGTAGCACATACATCTGCTTTGGATATTCAAAAGAACTTCCTCCCTAGTTATGAAATTGTTAGGGAGGAACTAAATAAGTGAAAAAGTTCGTAGAGTAGAGAATGTATTAGCAGGTCGAACCTTGTCAATCTAAAGTGTATGATATATGTTAAGATGTATCAAAAGCAATAGTATCATGTTTAAATATGGCAACAAATTCTTAAGCGACGGGCCAAATCCAAATATCATGCGTAGTTTTTGAGTACTTGCAGACTCACCACAAAATAAGCACCACCTTGATTTTTGGTGTTTTTATGATAATACACAATAATCCAGAGGTGTGCTATAAATTTTAGTTGCGGTCACCTCCAAATCCCCAGATGGCGGCCAAAAAATGGCTGCGTTTGGCTACTAAACGACAGTTACGTATTTGAGGGTAATGTCCATAAGGAGCCTCCAATACCTGTTTTTGGTGTCATATTGAAGATAATTTTAATTATCTACATGAGGATACCCACTTTTGCTGGGTGTCGTTGTTTTCTACACACCGTTTGGGGCCAAAGGCCATTATTTTGGGCCATTTTTGTCAAAAAAATGGGTGCGGACTGAAATAAGTTCTACCCCCATATATCGAATTTGTCTCATAATTGGATCAAGACTTCTCAGGCATTTGCCCTCATATGAATATGCAATTTTGGTCCTGAAAAGCAACAGGATAATAGCCCAATTTTAACTTGAAAGTTATAGTGTCTAAGAATTAATGGGGTATAACCAAAAAACACCCATTTTGACATTCTCTAAACACATGACAATGTTGGTCAATACCATGTAAAACATGCTATATGGGACAATTTCTGATCATCCATTTGATAAAAGTTTGATTTCAGTTGCTGCAATGGCCTTGCTGATTCAAACTTTTTTGAGGTAACCTCTAAATCCAAGATGGCGGCTAATGGCCGCTGCTTTGACAAAAAACAATGTTTTTAAGGATAACTTGTTGAAGAAAGCCTCCAATCAGCATTGTTGATTGTGATTTTAAAGCAATAAATTTTATACAGGCTATACCATTGCTTAATGGGTTAAGGTGGTTTACTTAAAGGGTATATGCAGCAAAAAATGTGAGGTTTGACATTTTTTACCAAAAAGCGATCAAGAAAGAGAGGACATTTGTCTACATCAATGAAACTTTTATCATGAGTACTATTACTTGTAGGAATTTGTTCCTAGAAATATGCCACACTGTGAGAAAAAGGCCAGCTTTACAACATATTTCTGTAAAAAAAATTATAGTGCCACGACCCTATGAATTTGGGTGAATTTCTCAAAATGACCAA